>CM037788.1:2322558-2356477 GCA_021229015.1 Solen grandis
CAAACCCTTTCCCAAAAAATACTCACCTGCAAAAAGCACCTGTAAATCTCATCAGGTAACAGTCAGTGAGTTCCCCAAATTTTCATCATTAGACTGAAGCCAGTTTGCACTCTCCATTGAGTTTGTTCTCTGCAGGTCTTAGTTCTGTAGGCAATTTCTTGTCATCTCAGGTTTTATTTCAGCTTAACATCAATGCATCTGTCTTGACCACGTGAATTTTTATCTGAAACTTGATGCCTTTTTATGCCCCCGCCATGAAATGTCAACAGGCAAATAGTGTTACACCTGTGTGTGTGTGTTAGTGTGTGCAAGAATTATTGTCCTGGCTGCTGCTTTTATGTATGGTCGCTTTTTAAAATAACTTGGCACAAGTGATCCTTAGGACAAGACAATGTGTTGCTAATAAGAACCAGGTCACTAACTTGAAGGTCAATGTCCCTGCAGTTGGTTTACCTTAAAATGGTGTAGCTTTAACTTTGTTGTAAATGGTTGAGTTTTGAAATAACTTGGCTCAAACAAGAACCAAGTTGCTAACCTCAAGGTCAAGATCACAGCAGTTGAGTTTAAAATTTTTGTAAGCAGTCTTGTTTAGGCTGTTTCTTTTTTGTGTATAGTCATGATTTGAAATAACTTGGCACAAGAGATCCTTAGGATAAAACAATGTGTCACAAAACAAGTGCAGTGTAACCTCTGAAATCCAAACACCTGTGGGACCGACCAAAAAGTTCGGATTTTGGAAGTTTCCGGAATTCAGAAGTCTGGATTGAATTAAACTAGCACATATGTATCAATGTTTTTTAATAGTTGTGAATAGTGTCATTTTCGCTATACGCCGCAAGAGGCGGTCGTATATTGGCGTCATCTTCTCTGTCTTTTCGTTCATCCGCATGTACGTATGTCCATAGGTCCGTACATCCATTTCTTGTAAATGCAACTCCTCCTTTGTTTCTGAACGAATCTTTTCAAAACTTGGTCAATGTCATTACTATAAAGGGTAAATGTGCATGAAGTGGTGATTTTCCAGTTCATTGATTTTTACAAGATTTTTGTCCCTTGAAACTTATCTCTTTAGCTGATTGATATTTCAGCCTTGTGAATGCAACTCCTCCTACATTTCTGAACGAATCTTTTCAAAACTTGGTCAATGTCATTACTATAAAGGGTAAATGTGCATGAAGTGGTGATTTTCCAGTTCATTGATTTTTACAAGATTTTTGTCCCTTGAAACTTAGTCTCTTTAGCTGATTGATATTTCAGCCTTGTGAATGCAACTCCTCCTACATTTCTGAACAAATCTTTCAAAACTTGGTCAATGTCATTACTATAAAGGGTAAATGTGCATGAAGTGGTGATTTTCCAGTTCATTGATTTTTACAAGATTTTTGTCCCTTGAAACTTAGTCTCTTTAGCTGATTGATATTTCAGCCTTGTGAACGCCATTCCTTGTATGTACCCTGGAGCTTCTTACTACTGTTGTTTTAGTCTACTCAGGGACATGTTAGAAGAGATTACAATCCCTGCTGAAGTTTTGGTGGTTTTCATTAGGTAGAAAGCTTGTTAAAAACAACAAAACAAATTCATATATGGAGCTTTGGGATATTAAAAAAATGAAATATGAACTTACATTCACCCTTTTAGGAGCAAATAGATTTATTTACATGTATGAGCTTTTCTGATTTAAGTTAATTCCAGTCAGCTAGGATGGTTAGCAGAGTAAGACTTTCAACTCTGGACAAGTGTGGATAAACTGTTTTGCTCAAAAAACACCCAGCTACCCCTGTAGGGATCGAACCTACTACCAAGGCAACCACAATCTTAGGCCCCTGTCTTTTCATCATCTTTAGTGATTGCCTCACTTTGAGAAAAGTATATTCACGAATATACAGTCAAACCTGTGAACAGTTGTAAGGCAAGTAGCCATTGTTTACAGGTGACCTTTGTTCGGAGGGTCAGTCAGTTAAGACTTGAAGTTTGATATACTGTACATACATGTACATATAGATAGACAGGAAGAACAAAACAACTTTCGCTTTATTAATACGAAGATTGTTATTTGTACAAAGTTAAAACATGCACTAGCAATGTTAATATTTTTAGCTCACCTGAGCACAAAGTGCTCAAGGTGAGCTTTTGTGATGGCCCTTCCTCTGGCCTCCGTTGTGCGTCGCCAACAATTTGGCTTGGTAAACTCTAGATACCATATTTTTAGGCCAATCTTCATGAAACTTTGTCAGAATGTTTGTCTCCATTAAATCTTGGAAAAGTTCGAATTTGGGTTATGTGGGGTCAAAAAGAAGGTCACAAGGTCAAATCTTATAAAAACCTTATTAACACTCAGAGGCCACATTTTTGACCCTATCTTCATGAAACATGGTCAAATGTTTTGTCTCCATGAAATCTTGGACAAGTTTGAAGTTCCGTCATGTGGGTCAAAAAGTAGGTCACGAGGTCAAATCTTATAAAAACCTTGTTAATACTCTAGAGGCAACATTTTTGGCCCAATCTTCATGAAACATGGTCAGAATGTTTGTCTCCATTAAATCTTGGACAAGTTTGAAATTGAGTCATGTGGGGTCAAAAAGTAGGTCACGAGGTCAAATCTTATGAAAACCTTGTTAACACCTAGAGGCCACATTTTTGGTCGAATCTTCATGAAACATGGTCAGAATGTTTTTCTCCATAAAATCTTGGACAATTCGAATTTTGGTCATGTGGGTCAAAAAGTTTGTCACAAGATCAAATCTTGAAAAACCTTATTAAACACTCTTGAGGCCACATTTTTGGCCGAATCTTCATGAAACTTGGTCAGAATGTTATTCTCCATAAAATCTTGAACATTCGAATTTGGGTCATGTGGGGTCAAAAAGTAGGTCACGAGATCAAATCTTATAAAAACCTTGTTAACACTCTAGAGCCACATTTTTGGCCCAATCTTCATGAAACTTAGTTGGAATGTCTGTTTTCATAATAACTTGGACAAGTTCAAATTTTGGTCATGTGGGTCAAAATGTAGGTGAATATAAAAAATCCAACATATGTTGCTCATTTATAATCAGGTGAGCAATTCAGGGCCATCATGGCCCTCTTGTTTTTAAATTTTATTAAAGATTTAAATCAATTACACAAACTCATTTTCGTGACTTTCAGTGAAATTACCTTTGCATTTCGTGTGGTAATTGTAGATTTACAAATGTAAATCTTCCATGTTGCAATTTTTTTAGAATCCGTGGTTATTTGAATTACTGAACTGCTGACATGTTCGTATCCTCAGGTGTTTCTGGAAACTAGCAACATGTGCCCCACCCGTGAGGCAGTAAGGCTGTTGGGTTGCCAAGCGACCGTTGTTTGAAGGGCTTATAGCACAGCGGGATATGATATTACTGACCGTTGACTGCTATAGGCAGGTGACCGTTGTTTACAGTTATTTTAAGAACAAAAATGCATGGGGGGAATCTGATGTGACCGTTGTCAGGTACCGTTGGTACAGGTTTGACTGTACTAAAATTTTTTTGGTATTGTGTATAAGTTGTTTATATGTGTAACAGTGTTTGTATTGTTTGCTAAGTGTAATTAATTATCATCAAATCATTTGAAGCTTTACCTTATATATATATATATATTTGTATTTTTATTTTTTTGCAAACGGTTATGTTAATGTGATTTCCCATAATCAATTATCTTACTTTTCTTCTCTCTCCCCCTCCCTTTCTCTTCTTCTCTCTCTCTACTTGCCTTATATTTTCCTCTCTCATTTTCTATTTGCCATTTTTATGTCAAAATGGGATATGCTAATGTTGATTCCGAGCATTATTTGTCTTTTTTTCTTTCTTTCTCTCAACTTAAATTTTTTGCCACCTATGAAAAATCAACACATTGTCCGATGCAGTCTAATTTATTACGTTTCTAACAATAACGCAATTACACTTAAACTGTTAAAGACGTTTGTTGCAAAAATATCAATTAATCCACTTATCACCACTTTAATCATTTACAAAGTGTCACTATCTAATTGCCTATATATTCGCCAGCGCAAACTTGGAGGCGCAAATATGTTGTGATTCTTATGCTTGTCAAAATAATAGACAAATTGTGATTCTAACACGTGTCAAAATAACGATCACCGCCGATAAATAAACAATCAATCAGCGAAAAAATTAGGGGATAAATTGCCACAGGGCTAACAGTTTCCGGTCTGATTACCTGTCAAGCTAGTAGCAGTGTTCAGATTTCAGAGGTAAAATAGCATTGATATAACCCAATATTTACAAAATTATTGTACAGAATTCAGAATTTAGAGGTTCCGGAATTCAGAGGTATTATTTACATATAAACAGAAGGGGAAATTTCGGGACCAAGAAAATCGTCCGGATTTCAGAAGTTTCCAATTTTTGGAGGGTCCGAATTTGGGAGTTACACTGTACCAGGTTGCTTAGCTTGAAGGCCACTCACATCACTTGGTTTAGGTCAGAGTCATGGCACTCATTTGATCTTAAATCATCTTTTATATTTCCAATTTTTCATCATATTCATGACAAAATTAGCACCTAATAAACAAAATGGCGGGGGCATCTGTGTTCTATGGACACATTTCTAGTTTCTTTTAGAGATTTCCCTGTACATCTAATATCCTTTGCGCACCTGTAATGTATGAAATGGTCCTCAGACATCAGTCAATCTTTACAGTGAATGCCTGTAAAGTATTTAAACAGTTACATTTTTTCTCTCCTCAAAACTTTTTAGCGTAGTAACCCTGAAAATATCTAATTTTAGACAAGAAATCATAGAATTGATGTATTTAAGTGACTTAAAAGGTAATTTTATATTCTGGTTAAATAAGAAATCCCATTTGTTTATTTAAAGTTTCATTTTTCTACAAATATAGTTAATATTGAATTTATTTGCAAAAAGAATCAATAAAAACTTTGATTTGCATATTTTAATAAAAAATTCATATTGCCTGAAACTTCTTAATTGAATAAAATCACTTTTAGCGAATTTAAATGTTTATTTTTTTTATTTCTGTGAATTACCAATTAGTCAAACAGGCTTAGTATCATTAGTATAAACTATTTAAACTAATTGATTATAATGATTATCTTTGAATTATTGATCATTATTGATTGTCTCATTTTACACATTTTTATGCTACAGGTGTTTCGATACAAAGCAAAACCAATTAAATACTTTCTTGAACTACACACCTTAACGTTGAAAGACCTTTTCTTAAACCCTTTTCAACCTTAATCTTATTTTATGTCATTCCAAAATATTTAAAATTCGTAAGCATCCTATATGGTGAATTATAGCCTTTACATAGTATGTTTTCATATGCTTCAGACCATCCCTGGTGGCCTAGTGGTTAGAACATCAGCTTTCAGGAGTGGGAGGTTGTTGTAGAAAATGGTACTGGTATAGCTCCTTTGCTTGGCGCTCAGCATTTAAGTATAGTTCCAGACTGGTTGGCCCAATATGGACTTGTGTCAAGAATTGATAAATGTCACTCTTTTAAAAATTAAATCATTGAATGGTTGTCAACTATTGAAACAAAGCACTGAAGGTACTGAAGTTGTGTGTGTCTCAAATTAAAGAGATGTTTGAAGAGCTGCAAGTCGATCACAAATAATTAAATTCACTTTGATAAACAAAAGAAATGTGGCATTCTTGTTCTCTCAGCACTATCAGAGCTTTGATTTGTATTCAACAGACTGAAGTAGACTGAAGACTGAAGTAATTATGCAAATTTTCTGCACAGGTCAGAGGCTCCTAACCCATTTCGGAGAGTAGATAAACAGGTTCGGTCATTATTTAGTGTAAGAAATAACCTTTGGAGATATTTGAGGTTGATAGATTGATGTGATTTATTAATATGTTACAATGATTTCTTTTGGATATCACATGGGTTATTGTAACAGCCTAAAATGACCGAACGCTGCACTATCAAATTTATTTGCAAGCACCTTTGCATCGAAAAAAACTTTTATTCTTGCGCTTGGTAAAATGATCACGTGATTAAAACAATTACATCATTCGATTGCGTTGTATCAGCATAGAAAAATAAGTCCTATAATATTTTTCATGTCACAGGCGATTTTTGTAGCCTGTATGTTTTTATTTTCACACAGCATTGATTTTTCAGCATTTTGGCTTAATTCTAGTATACATATGCTGTAGAGATTTATACAATTGTTTGTCATATTACACTATTGAGAGGTTATTCAGTTTTAAATCTAGATGTAGTACTATAGAAGTGGACTGATGTCACACACAGCTATAGATTAAATCATTGATCTTTAAATGGTTTGTCAACTATCCATATCCTGATATCAGGCAAGAATCATAATTATATTCTGGCCTTAAATAGTTAGATCTCCTGGATGCTGTGTGGATCATTAGACACATAACTGAGTTTGGTAGGCAGATCCACTTCAAGCAGCTATATTTTTGGGTTCCACATGTAACCTAGACACTACATGTAACATTGCACCACATGTAAATTTAGAACATTTACTTCACAGTTTTGAACCTCGTTGGCCTCCATATTATTGATGGAGAGAGCATACTATATTGAGTTCTGTCTGTGATACTGTTCCATCACTTATTTCTGTATGCACTGTTTCACAATAGTCCTCAATACACATTGTTATTAAGCATCAATATGCAGTCATTGACACTTGTCAATGATTACAAATCATGAAAATCAACAATAAAATTAACTGTTTAATTGCGTAAGTCATTGATCCATTTGTGCCCAGTAGGCGCTGGAGCCCAGTTATCATTTTAGTTTACAACATGCTAATAGTAGTAGGGATCAATAGGAACAACAGTAAACAATATCCCGATAAGATGATAAAATATAAATCACTTACTGATGCAAACAAGGTGTTAACTGTTACTGAATATCATGCAGCACTTCAATGAATCAAAGACCTAATACTGTATAGCGGGTTATTTCTGTGAGTAATTTATAGTTTCTCATAGGTCTTTGGATGAATCTATTATTATTGATATACTATTATTCAATTCTTTTTGAATAGATTGGTTGAAAAATCACTGTTTATTATTACAGAGTATCAGCATCTTGTTCTTAGTCCCCACCGTGAAACCATTGGGGACTATACATTTGCAGGCTTCCATCCATCCGTCCATCGTCCTGACCGTTCGTCCCGATTTCATGTCCGCTCTATAACTTGGACATTCATGGATGTATCTCAAAAACTTCACAAACTATTCCTAAAAAAACCCAAGGGTGTGTCGCGTGCATAACTAATAGCACCCTTGAAAGGTCAAGGTCACAGGAGTTCTTAGAGATTGTCATCATGTCCACTCTGTAACTTCCATATTGATGGATGGATTTTCATAAAACTTCACAAAGGTGTTTGTCATAACACAAAGACAAAGGTGTGTCATGTGCATCAACCATATGGGTCCCTGAAAGGTCATGTTCACTGTAGTTGTTAGAAATTCTCTTTGGTATATAGGCTACATTTTTGTGTCCACTGTATAACTTCAATATCTATGGATGGATTTTCATAAAACTTTACAGAAGTGTTTTTCTAACACAAAGGTGTGTCACGCACGTCAACCATATGTGTCCTTGAAGTCAAGGTCACCTGTGTTGTTAGAAATTCTCTTTGGTATTCAAGTCCACTCTGTAACTTCCATATCTATGGATGGATTTTCATTAAATTTTACAAGATTGTTTGTCATTACATGAAAATATGTTTAAGCAAATAATTATGCCAATTTGAAAGGTCAAGGTCACAGAAGTTATTAAAAATTGTCTTTGGAATTCATGGATTTTCATAAAACTTTACAGAAGTGTTTATTATGACACAAGATGTATCACTGCATCAACCATATGCGTGCTAGAAAGGTCAAGGTCACAGGAGTTGTTAGAAGTTGACTTTAGTGTTCATAGTGTCTGTCATTTCATGAAGATGTGTTGGTGCAACAACCATATTCATGTTGAAAAGTCAGTGTAGTTTGGGATCATAACCCATTTCCAAAATTTTCTTGTTTCTTTCTGGCACAAATTCTTTATGTTGGGTTTTCACCCGCTGGGGCATGCTATAATGACAAAGCCTTGATTTTAGCTCACCTGAGCACAATGTGCTCATGGTGAGCTATTGTGATCACCTTTAGTCCATCGTCTGTGTCTGTCTGGCATCAACAATTTTCTTTAAACATCTCCTCTGAAACCACTTGGCCAAAGTTGATAAAATTCACTTGTGATGTTCCTTGCATGAAGCTCAACCAAAGCTGTTCAGATATTTCTGATCTGGTACATATCTGGGTCACAGGAGCTAAAAACATATTTCTAAAATAAAATCTTTAAAAATCTTCTTCACCCAAAACTGCAAGGCCTAGAGCTTAGATATATTTGGTGTGTGGCATTGTCTTATGAACTTCTACAAAGATTGTACAAATCATGACCCTGGGATCACTTTATTTTACATAGATTGATATTGGAAAATATTGGAAAATCTAGAAAAAATTTCTTGTCAGAAACCACAAGGCCTAGAGTTAAGTTATTTGGTGTATTACATGACCTTATGGACATGTACAAAGTTTGCTCAAATCATGGCCCTGGGTCAAAATTTGGCCTAGGGTCACTTGATTTCATAGACTGATAAGAGAGAGTCTTTAAAGATCTTTTCAGAAACCACAAGTTCATGGGTTTAGATATTTGGTATGTAATATGGCCTTGTAAACCTGAACCAAGTTTGTTCAAATCATGACCCTGGAGTCATAATTGGCCCCGCCCCAGGGGTCACTTATTTTTTCATAGACTTACATTTGAAAAACTAGAAAAATCTTCTTGTTAGAAACCACAAGGCCAAGAGTTTAGATATTTGGTGTGTAACATGGCCTAGTAGACCTCTACCAAGTTTGTTCAAATCATGGCCCTGGAGTCAAAATTGGCCCCGCCCCAGGGTCACTTGATTTATCTTCTTGTCAGAAATCACAAAGCCTGGAGTTAAGATAATTATACTAGTGGACCTCAACCATATCTGTTCAAATTATGGCCCTGGTGTCAAATTGACCCCACCCCAAGGGTCACTTGATTTTATATAGATTTATTAGAGCTATGACCTTTAAAATTTGGATGGCAGGTACAGTTTTTGTGTGGAATTTAGATGATCTTGCTGTGCTAAGTATACTAAGTATGACTCATAATACAATAATTGGCAATAAAGGCAAAGTTTTTCAGGTGAGCGATTCTTGGCCATCTTGGCCCTTATGTTTGAATAATGCCTGCCCATGCTTGGTGAAACAACTCATAAAATACAAATACTTTATCTTGCCTAAGGGTATTTCCTAGACATTTTTAGCCAAGCCTTGAATCCTTTGAAAGAGCAATCTTGATTAGTCCTTTGAAATTACCCAATCACATAAAAATGAGCTCATTTTCTGATTTTCAGTGTGATAGTAGATTGTATGTGGAAATCGAGAGCCACCCTCCATATGTAATCATGCTCTTTATTTCATTTAATGCTTTATTTAGAAAAGTTCTAATGTATATCAGGCCACCAGAGTGAGTTCAATGCTCTGACATGTCTTGGATGGGGGGGGGGATGGATGTTCAGTTCTGTGGGGTCATTTTATGTATTGTTAATGCAGTTGGGACAGGAAAATTGTTTGTTTTGTTTTTTGAATCACAGGTACCTGAGGACAGGTCCCTGTCTTTGTCAATAAAAAAAAATCACGATAGTCTATACATAATAAATAACAAGGTTACCAACTTCAGTAGGATGCTGAAGGGCATCCGTCAGGAATAAGTGTCAACAAATCAATGAAAATTCGCCCATCGATAATATTGGAGAATTCCCACTGTCACAGATTATTTTCCTTCATAACTGTTCACATATAATACAGATATTTCTTTTAATGCCTGAAATTTCATGATTTCTACTCGAGATTTAGTTATTTTAACCAATTGGAACCTTGATCAACGGCAGTGAACCCAAAACAACATCTAATGACATCATCAGACTGAGAAAAAGATGTTGATTGTATATTGATACAGAAGGGAAGTTAAGAGGGTTCAGAAAATATTTTTATAGATATTTTGACACCAATTCCTGATGGGTGCTCTTCATTTCCTGCTGCAGTTGGTTACCTTGTTGTTTTATATATATATATATATATGTAAAGTGATTTTTTTTTTATTTATAAAGACATGAAAGTAAACGTTAGATTTATTTGAATGTGAATACTTTGATACATAAACTCTATATATATGGCGAATTAAAGTTGAAAACTGCTGTGTTCAAAGCGCTCTGTGTGTGGGGGCGGGGAGCTGTGTAAGGGCTGGGGGGCACAGCTAGGGTCCTTCCATAACTACCTTGTGTTTGGAATTCCAAGGTTTCGGTTTTCTGGGACTTAAAAATATAAGAATAAGACGAAAAAATTAGAGACCAGAACAATCGTTCAGTATTCCGGAATTCCAGTTTTCTTGGAGTTCAGTATTCCGAGGTTCCACTAAATTTATTTGTGAAATAAAGGATTTGTAATGTACATTGTGAATATTGATTCTGTATTGAAGTTTACGAAGATGCTTATGATCTAAGTCTGTACTTTTTATAGAATGGCGACGAGCATATAGTGTTACACCTGTCCTGTGTGTGTTCCTGGCTGTAACTTTGTTATGTATGGTTGCTTTTCAAAATAACTTTGCACAAGTGCTCCTTAAGACTAGACGGTGTGTTGCGAACAAGAATCAAGTCACTAGCTCTAAGGTCAAGGTCACAGTACTGGGTTGACCATAAAATCTTGTCCTGGTTTTAAACTTTATTGAAATGGTTGTGTTTTGAAATAACTTAGCACAAGTGATCCTTAAGACAAAGCAATGTTTTGCAAACATGAACAAAGTTGCTAGCTTGAAGGTCAAGGTCGCAGCACTGGGTTGACCTTAAACTCTTGTCCTGGCTGTAAATTTGTTGTGAATGGTGGTGTTTTGAAATAACTTGGCAAAAAAAGATCCCTAAGATATGATGTAACGCAAACAAGAACCAAGTTGCTAGCTTCAAGGTCAAGGCCACAGCTGAAAGTTTAGTTTAAAATTTATGTAAGCAGTCCTGTCTGAGCTTTATCTTTGTTGTGTAAAGTAATGTTTTGAAATAATTTGACATAAGGGATCTTTGGGACAAAACAATGTGTTTGCAAAAGAACAAGGTTTCTAGCTTAAAGGTCAAGGTCACATTACTTGATCGGGGTCACAGTGCTCATATGATCTTTAAATCATCTTTTATATTTCCAGTTTTTCATCATATTTATTGACAAAAATATCATCTAATAAACAAAATGGCGGGGGCAATCCGTGTCCTATGGACACATTTCTGGTCTGACTCAAATGTTTAAATGTAAGTAATTTTAGTTTTGGTTGTAAATATCATGAATAAGATAACAGAAAAGAAATTTTGCCAGCAATTTTTGTCTAAAGCTATTCCATGGAATAAATATTACAAAATTGGCTTTCGTAACAAAATTCTCTTGCTGAGATTTCTAAGGACACAATTGTGCCTAACAAAGAAAGAAGCTGTGTAATGGTGAATGTATTGGAAATCTGTTTGCGTCCATTTCAGGGGTTCAGTCTCCGTCTATTTCTCACAGAGATGTAATTGTCAGATGTAATTGTCACAGGTTTGTCCGTAAAAATGTCCTGTACCAATTTATCAGCCATACAAACCATTTTATTGCCTCTGTGCCTCTGCGTCTTTTTTTTTTTTTTTTTTCTTTCTGGAAATGTAGCGACAACTGGGTGATTATGCCAGTCACGAGACACAGACAGCTGTAGGGAGAATCTTCAGACATCCTGGTATCAGATGGACAACTTGTTTACACCTAAACAGGCCCCATACCACAATGAAGTGACAGAATTTGCTGTACTGTTTTTTTTGTGTTTTTTTTTTTTTCAGAATCAAAATTGACATGCTCTTTAACCAACAATATATTGGTTTATATTTCTTTAGGGAAAGCATTTTATATACATTGCAATATGGAAGTTACCTTTTTTTCAAAATTTCTTCACAGGTCACTGAATATTAACATGTCTGACAACACTACATGATTGGATACCATAGCAACATTACACAGCAGGTGTGCTTTATTATACAGTCTGTACATCAAGAAGTTTGGAAGGTTTATTAATACTGGGCGGCATTACCTAAGGTATCAATTATAGGAGTTCTGATGCAATAACAATGGTAGCTTGATCAGCATTCTTATTTTCTATAGATCTGCTGACCTAACACCAGAATACCTAAAATTAATTATTCATATGGCCAGACCAATTAAAAGGTGTACAAAACCTTGACAAGAATATATATGCCTGCAAAACAATAACTTCTTTACAAGAAACATTTTCTATGGAAATATGCTACTTTTGGTGTTGGTTCTTTTGATGTTCAACAAAGAGTCTAATATTTCACTTATCTGTAGCAAGTTAAGGGGTACGGATAAAAGCCCACTAGACCTAAGCCCATTAGGACATAAGCCCACTTGTAAAAAGCCCACTGCCATCTTAGGCAAGGTGGACAAAAGCCCAATTGTGAAATAAAATGGTCATAAATCACTTTAATAAAATTTGTCATAGTGGGCTTTTGGCCTACACTCCAAGTTAAGTCTCCTGTCACACAAGGGCTTCACTCTTTATGATCACTGTGGACTCAAAACAATTGGCCGAGCTTGGTGAGAGATTTGCGCATTTACTGAATTTAAGGCACCATTGTCAATATAACAAGTCAGAGTGAGTTGTAAACATGTTCTTAATGTGCCAAACAGGATTCCACCATGCTCCAACACAACTCATGCTAAACTCATGTCAAGTTGGTTCTATAATGTCTGCCTCATCTTTATTTATACCCCTACACTGCACTGTCCTTCCGCCACCCTTGCACCAGGATCATGTTCAAATAGCCCATGGTGATCACACCGCACATATTCATAATTACAGTATATGATGGTATTACAGGCTAATCTAGATGCTTATCGTTTAATCACAGTATACTGATCGTTTAAATGTATTCAATAGGAAAGAATTTGAAAGTGTTTGAAAAACAATTGTCAGTTTTTTATAAATACTCTGTCACTACACTTGGGTCATTGCGATATTCCAGGAAAAGGAATAAGGATGAATCACCTATAAATGTGATAGAATCATGAAATTCTGTTCCTGCTTCACAGACATTTGTGGCCAGTACATATGATAAAATTGTACTTGGTAAAGCATGCCAGTTGATTATATGATTGAAAAGCAATACAATACAATACATGATCAATAAAAATGTGGTGAATTTAGCATACAGTAGCATTAACAGTGGCTCTTGATTCTCCATAACTGAATGTTGGCCTATCATTATCATCTGATATAGAAACATGCTGAAGTTCAGATCATAACAAACGGTCTGTAATTTACATTTATGAATAAACCCTGCATTAATGTAACATTTTATTGCCAATTATGCTGAATAAGAACATAAATGAATTACACAATTTACTAATTGTAAATCATATTAGAAGTTTTGATTAGATAATTTCCTTATCGAAAGGATTCTTTTTGCCTCAGTTGACCTTTTGATTTATTTAATTTAACAATTTTCAAATTAAACTTGGTTAGTGTTGGATGAAATAGGGAGGATAATGTAGTGGTCACTGTATGTGTTTAACAATTATTCAAATTGGATCAATAACTTATGCAAATGAGATCAGCTTCTACTAAATTATGTAACTGGATCAATTAAAGACTAGTTAGTGATGGGATTATGTAAATCTGATGCTTATTAATTTGATTAGGGGATTGGCAGAGGTCTATATGTAAATATATGATGCGATTATTGACCTGCTAACTGCTGAACTGATCATCAAAGGGATACTTTAAGGTTGCATGGCTATGAAGACAAATCATCTTTTTTTTTTCTTTTATAGCAAACAGATTCAAGCAAATAACTACTACCTAGGGTTTCAATGTTTGTTTAGGAGAATTGTCAGCAATTCAAAATCACCTCCAATGTTGAGCATGGCAACCAAGCAATTCTATTTATACCATTTATATAATCTGCTTAATTGCTAAATATGAAACATTGTATACGATACACTTTTTAAGACTTTTTTATGTTTTGAGTGGATTTTCTGCAATATAGTGAAACAAAAGAATACAATGTCACTCTTTGAAAAATAAAAAATAAAAAAGAAAATTTGTTTGTATTTTGTTGAAGATGCAATATTCTATTTTCGTCCTTGAAACTTGTATTTGCAAACTATGCCATTAGTTTAAATAGGGATTTATTTATGATGCTCAAATTTGATCCTGGGATTATGCATAAGTATTTTCAAGAATATCGGCCCTGAAACTGAAGCAGGTTTACTGTAACGCTATAATTTTCACCACTCAGTGTGTTTACTGGTTTACTGTAAGGCTAATAATTTTCACCCCTCATTATGTTTACTGGTTTACTGTAAGGCTATAATTTTTCCACTCAGTATGTTTACTGGTTACTGTAAGGCTATAATTTTTCACCACTCAGTATGTTTACTGGTTTACTGTAAGGCTATAATTTTCACCACTCAGTATGTTTACTGGTTTACTGTAAGGCTATAATTTTCACCCCTCATTATGTTTACATGGTTTACTGTAAGGCTATAATTTTCACCACTCAGTATGTTTACTGGTTTACTGTAAGGCTATAATTTTCACCACTCAGTATGTTTACGGTTTACTGTAAGGCTATAATTTTCACCACTCAGTATGTACTGGTTTACTGTAAGGCTATAATTTTCACCACTCAGTATGTACTGGTTTACTGTAAGGCTATAATTTTCACCCCTCATTATGTTTACTGGTTTACTGTAACGCTATAATTTTCACCACTCAGTATGTTTACTGGTTTACTGTAAGGCTATAATTTTCACCACTCAGTATGTTTACTGGTTTACTGTAAGGCTATAATTCTCACCACTCAGTATGTTTACTGGTTTTCTGTAAGGCTATAATTTTCACCACTCTGTAGGTTTACTGGTTTACTGTAAGGCTATAATTTTCACCACTCAGTATGTTTACTGGTTCACTATAACACTATAATTCTTACCACTCAGTATGTTTACTGGTTTACTGTAAGGCTATAATTCTCACCACTCTAGGTTTACTGGTTTACTGTAAGGCTATAATTCTCACCACTCTGTAGGTTTACTGGTTTACTGTAAGGCTATAATTCTCACCACTCTGTAGGTTTACTGTAAGGCTATAATTCTCACCACTCTAGGTTTACTGGTTTACTGTAAGGCTATAATTTTCACCACTCTGTAGGTTTACTGGTTTACTGTAAGGCTATAATTCTCACCACTCTGTAGGTTTACTGGTTTACTGTAAGGCTATAATTCTCACCACTCTGTAGGTTTACTGGTTTACTGTAAGGCTTAAATCTCACCACTCTGTAGGTTTTACTGGTTTACTGTAAAGGCTATAATTCTCACCACTCTGTAGGTTTACTGGTTTACTGTTACACTTTAATTATCACCACTCAGTATGTAAGGGTTTCTGCTTAGGACTGCTTAGCCCGGTGTCAAATTGGACTGCCTTTGGTATCCTTCCACTTGTCTGCAGTGTGGCAGTACTGACATGTGGAACAGAGGCTGTGTTAAAGATTGACAAACATAATTATGATTATATTCAAATTGATGATTAAAATAAAGAGACCATTTAAAATTGGGGGGAAAATTTCCACAAAAAAAACCTTAAACCGGGAATTTTTAAAATTTTTTAAAAAAAAAAAAAAAATTTTTTTTTTTTTTTTTTTTTTTTTTTTTTTTAAAAAGGAACCAATTTTTTTTTAAACCGGGAACCCCCACTCCCAAATTTTGGGTTTTTGAATTTCCCCGGGGCCCCCCAAAAAAAATTTTTGTTTTTTTGGAAAAGGGGGGGGCACAAAAATTCATTCATAGTTTTTTTTTTCCCAAATTTTACCCCCCCCCAAAAAAAAGAAGCCAATTCGGCTCCCCGGGGAAGTGTAAAACTTTTTTATGAGTTATTTTTTTTTTTTTAAAATAAATATTAAAGCTTAACGCTTTAAATTTTTCCCGGGAAAAACTTTTTTGCCCTGTGATTTCTAAAATATAATTTGTAAAAAATCCCCTTATGAATCATTTTCCCGTTTTTCATTTTTTTTTTTTGTTAATATTGCGTAAATCACCCAAAAATTTTTTCATGTTCGACTGTTTTTTTTAAAATAATAATAAAATTGAAGACTTAAACCCCAAAAGGGCAAGGGTTTTTGAAATTCCCCAATTTCTAAACCCAAACCATAAACTGCCTTTTATGTTATAAATTATAAAAATTAAATTAAAATGTTTTTTACAAACATTCAAATTATTCTAGCTATTTTATTTTTTTCCATTTGGGAAAAACGTTTCTTTTAAAATTTTTTTTGTGGATTTTCCCAATTTCCCCAAAAGGGAAAGGTTTTTGGGACAAACAATCAAACAATTTCAACTTTTGGGAAACTAAAACCCAACAAAAGGGGCCCCCCCAAAATAAACCATAAAATGTAACAATGAAAAAGCAAATGGGGATACAAAGGGGAAATGACAATTTTTTTGGCCCCTTTGACGGGACTTTGGAAAAAATTAAATTTTAAAATTTCCCCTGAAATTTTACTTTTGAATATCCCCCAAAACACCCACGCTAAAAAAAAATGGGGGGCCCTCCTCGAGGGACAAAAAAAATTGAAGTGCTTTAAAAAAGGAAAAACCGGGTTTTTTTAAACCCTCAAATTTGGGGAGGGGGCCCACTAATCGGGAAGCGCACAATAAAAAAGGGGGGGCTTTTTTAAAATTTTAAATTTTAAAAATTTAAAAAAAGGGTGGTAACTTTTGCAAAAATTTAACTCAATTTTTGATGGGAATTACACATTTTGCCAAAATTTAAAATTTTTTTTCTTTTTTTAAATTTTTAACAAAAAACCCCAAAAATTGACTAAAAAAATGTCAGTGAAATGAAACCCTTTAAAATATAATGAATAACAATTACAGATTTTCAGAAAAATTGTTTAATATTTAAATTTTCCCTCGCCCTTTGGCCAAGCCAACTAAATTTTGCTGAATTTAACAAAAAATTGTAAGTAAAAAAGGGGGGGAAACCCCCTAAAATCAGACTTTTTTCCCTTGGAACATACAAATTTTTTGGGGAAAAAAAGGGGGAGCCAAAACAACTTTTTCCCGGGAAAAGAACCTTTTTTGGAATTTTCCCAAAAGGAAACAAATTCCCCGCCCCAGAAAAAAATTTTTTAAAACCAAAACCAAATTTCAAAAAAACCAAAAAAACCCAAAAGGGTTTTTTGGTATAATGCCCATTTTTTACACGGGTCGTAAAAAACGGTTTTGTATGTTCCCAAAATTTTGGCCCAAAATTCAATTTTGGGGTCAATCTCCCTTAAATTTTTAAACCCCTGGAAAGGGGTTAAATTTTTTACATATTAAAATACAATTAATAGGTTTTCCTGAAAAAAAAAAACCCTGGCCTTTAAAAAAAATTAAAAATTTTTGTGGGCAATACTGCCCCAAAAATTTGTTTTTATAAAAGGGTCGGAAACCCAGAAAAAAGTGAAAAATTTATCAAAAAATTTTAAACCAAAAAAGGGCCCCTTTTTTTTTAAATGGGAAAAACTTTTTTTTTTTATACCCCATAATTTTTTTTTTTGCATTTTTTGGAAAATGTGTTTTTAAAAAATATTGCTGATAAAGCTGTTTTTTGGAATTTTTATTTCAGGAAATGTCAGGGCCCCAACTTTTTGGAAAAATAAATAAAATGAAAAAAAATGCCAACAAAAAAAAAAAGGGATTTTTTCTAGAAAGCACCCATTTTTAACCCTTTTTTTTTTTTTCCCCTTTTCCCAAAAGAATCCCCTTTTATAAGTCATTAGGTTTTTAAGATTATTAACTGAATAGGGATTTTTTTTGAAAAAATTTTTTGGGAATTTTTAAATAAAAAAAATTAAAGAAAAGGATTTTTGGAACAAAAATAATAAAAAAACAAAAAACCCCTTTTTTACTTTCCAAAAAAAAAAAAACCTTTGGTGCCCTTTTTTTTCAGGCAATTTTTAAAAATTTAGGCCCGGGAAAATGAGTAATAAATTTGAATTACTTTCCACTTTCCCATAAAAAACCTTAAACCGGGTTTTTTCTGGGAAGTGGGGGCCCCCGGGTAAACGGCCTTTTGGATTTCACCATTCCCTTAACTGTTTACACTGTCAAATTTTTTCTACTAAAAATTTAAAAAGTGAAAAATTTATGCCGGGCCCCAGGGGCCCCAAGATGGTTTAAATTTTTTTAAGGAAGTTTTTTGTATTTTTTTATGAAAAGGGAAAAACCCCTCCCTTAAATTTGTCTTCCCCCCCTTTCCCCATGCCCTTTGGGTTTGGTGGCCAAAAGACAAAAACCCGGGGAAATTTTTTTTTCCTTATACACCCTTTAATTTTCCCTATCTGCCCCCATGCCTTTTGTATATTCCCCCCTTTACATAAATTTTGCTTTTTGATCAAATTGGCCCCCCCCAGGCCCCTTTTGCACGTTTTTCCATACGGAAATTTTCAGAAACAGGGTTTTTTTTTTTGTTTTTCCCTTTTTTGGGAAAAAAAAAATTTTTTAAAAGGCCCCCCCAAGAAAAACGGCTTTGGCCCCCAACCCCACTTTTTTTTATTGGCCCCCCCCCACCCCCCCCCCCCCCCCTTTTTTTTTTTTTTTCCCCCTTAAAAAAGGGGTTTAAAAAAAAAAAAAAAAACAAAACCAAAAAAAAAAGAAAATCTTTTCTGAAATGAAAAATTTGTTTTTTTTGGGATGTAAATGTACGGGGGTTTTTGAATTGGGGGATTTTTCCCAAATTTAAAAATTGTTTAAACCTTTTAAACTGTTAACGGGATTAATTTTTAAAAAAATCATTTTAACCCTTTTTCCCCCAAAAAGGAAAAACCTTTAAAAAACCCTTTATCAAAAACCCCTAAAACCAGATCAGCCTAAAAGAAAAACTCCGCGGGCCTTAATCATTTTATCCTTTTTTTCGTTTGCCCTTTCAGGGGGCCCCCAAAAATGAGACAAAAAATTTTTTAATTTTTTGGAAAGGGTTTTAAAACCTTTTGTTTTCTGCAAACACCCCTTTTTAGGGGGTACCTTTTGGGGAGTCTTTAAAAATTTAATCAAATTTGAAAAAAAAGGGTTTAAAAAAGTTACCCCCCCCCTCCTCCTGAAAAATTTTAATTTAAAAGGAAAGAAATTGGAATCAAAAGAAAAAAAAAGAAAAAAATGTGTTTGAAAATTAATGAATTACCCAAAACAAAAAAAAGGGTTTTAAATTTTTTTTATATCAAAAATTTTTATACAAACCTTGAAATTTTTCCCAAAAAAATTCAGGGGGGCCTTTTTTTTATTGTTTAAACTTTGTAAAAAAAAGTTTTTAGTTTTTTTCGTCACTTCGGAAAAAGGGAAACCTTGTACCGGAAAACCCTTCCCCCCTTGAAAAACAATAATACATCAGACACCCTTAAAAACCTTTTTGCAGGTTTTTTGTATCCATTTTTCCCTGGCAAACAACTTTGGCCCCAGAAAACATTTTGTATTCTAAAAATTTTTTTTAAAAAACCCTTTGGGTTTTTTTCCCTCCCAACCCCCTGCCCCCCAAAAGGTAGCAAACTTTTCCCTTACATTTAAACAAAACCCCAAAGGGTTTTCATTCTAAAATCAAAAAAACCTTTCATTTTGTTTCCCCTAAGCACTTTTTTTTTAGACTGACTTTTAGGGTTGGCCCTTTTCCCTTTAAAATCTTTTTTGGCCCGGGGAATTGTTTTTTTTAAACACCCAAAGTGTTCAAAAAGGCCCCCCAAGTTTAAGCTTTTGGGTAAATTTTCCAATTTCCATGAAAATTTATCAATTTTTAAATTTTAAAAAACAACACCTCTTCCAAAACCACGGGGCCCCTTTTTTTAGAGAAATTTAAACAAAAAGGGGCCCTTTGGGACCCCCCTTTTCATAGTTTTTTTTTCAAAAAATTTTGTTTCCCAAAGGGGCAAAACCCTCGGGAATTTCCCAAAGGCCCAACAAAAAAAAAAAAACCATTTGAAAAACTTAAAAATCTTCTCCCTCCAAAAAAAAATTTGGACAGATTTTTTCCTTTGGGTAACCCCCCCAAGTTTTTTTTTCAAATATTATAAATCCAAAAAAAAAAAAAGGGGTTTACTAGGGGGCGGGACCCGGGTTCCCCTTTATATTATAAGTAAAAAATTTTTTGAAAAACTTTTTGTGCAAAAGCGCTAGCTGGATTTAAAAAGGTTTTTTTGGCACAAATTTTTCTTTGGGTTTTCACTCCTCTCCCAAAAGATTTTTTTAAAATTTAAAATTTGACCTTTTAAATAAACAGGGGGCCTGGGGCCCCCAAACCCGTTTTCCTTTTTTGGGTTATTATAAAAAAATTTTTAAAAAACCCTTAAAGCCAAAAAATGGGCTTTTAATTTAAATAAAAGTTTTGGAAAACAAAATTTTTTCCCTTGGGTTCTATTTCAAACCAAATAAATTAAAATTAATTTTGACTTTTGAAAAACATAGCCCCCCCGGGCAGACCCCCTTTTTTCCCTTTTTTATGCATTTTTTTTTTTCAAATTTAAAAAAATCTTGCCCTAAAAGTTCCTGGCGGGTTTTCAAAAATTTTTTTTGCACAGTTTTTTTCCAGGGGTTTTTTACCCCCTCCCTTAAAAAATTTTTCAAATTATTTAGAGGGGTAAAAAAACATAGCCTCCCTTTGGGCCCAAAAAAACCCAAAATTTAAAACCTTACACATTAATAGTAAAAAAATTTAAATTTTCCTTCTTACCAAAAAGTATGTTTTCTGGGTTTTTTATGGCTAAAACGGGGGCCAAGCCCCCATTTAATATCAAAAGGTTTTTGATGTTTTTTTTTTCCCCCCCCATTTAATACCGGGTTTTCAAAGGGGCGAAAAACCGGGGCCCATCTCCCCCCTTTTGTTTGTTTTTTTCCCGCTCACCGGACAACGCTCGGGTTTGAGTTTTTTGGTGTTTCCTTGAGATGTTTTTCCCCAACCAAAATTTTATTGTTTAACCCCTACCTTTTTTCTTTTTTTTAAAGAAAACCCAATTTTTTAAAACCCTTTTAAAAACAATTTTTTATGCCCCAAAAATTTAAATTTCAATTCCAATTTTAAGACTAAATTTAACCAAAGGTCGGAGTTAGGGCCCCTTTTTAATTTTAAAAAAAAATGAAAAATTTTTTCCATTTCATTTTCCCAGCTTTTCCGCTTTTTCCTAAAACAATTTTTTTCAAATTTTGGGCCCAAATTTTTATGACCAGACCCTCTTGTTTAAATTTTTAAAATTATGGCTTAAAAAATAGCCCCAAAAAGCATCCCCCCCTTTAAAAAAAATGCCAGATTTCCCTTTTTTTTACACCCCCAACACTTTTTTTTTCAAATTTTATACCAATTTTTTTTTAAATTTTAAAACCCTTTTCCCAGCAAAATTTAATTTTTGCCTAAAAAATTGGGCCCCATTGGGTTTTAAGTTAGGGCCCTTTTTAAATTATAAAAAAAAAAATTCAAAAATTTTTAGTTTTTTACCATCTAGAAGCTAAAAATTTTAAACCACAATCTTCCCCCAACTTGCTCAACGGACATTTAAAATATCGGGAGTCAAATTTCAAAAATATTAGGGGGGGCCCAAAATTTAGGTAAACAAGGGTCAAATCAGATTAAATCTTTTTAAACACCCAGGGGTCACTTTTTTGGCTATCCAATTTCCAAATTTTTGGGCTAAAAATTTTTGGATAAAATTTAAATCTTGGTCAATTTTAGCCCCATGGGGGACAAGGTAAAAAAATTTTTTTCCAATTGGGTTCAAACTTGATAATCTGGGGACTACATTAAACCCCGGGGTTTCCTTTCTTAAATTTTGTATCAAAATTTTTTTGGTTTTGGATGAAATCTGGGGCCAATTTTTAAAATTCAGGGGTTTTTTGGGGGGGGCCCCAAAAAATGGGGTTCACTGGGCCCAAATTTCCTGGGTAACTCTCCCCCCACTTTAATTAGCCAAATCTTAATTAAACTAATCAAATGTTTGCCCCCTTAAATTGAAATTTCTGGGCCCCAAATTTCCCAAACAGGGGTTAAGGCATGGTCAAAAAACGGGTTGGGGCAAATTAAGGCCCCTCAGGGCCCCCCTCTGGAAACCTTTTTTTTTAATCCCCCTTCAAAAAAAAAGGGGGCCCAAAAGGGGTTTTGGGGAAATTTTTTGGTCATTTTTTTTGGTTAGCCCCATTTCCCCTGAAACTCTGGAGACTCCCTTTTTTTCCCGAAAAATTTTTAAAAAAAAAATTTGGCCCCCAAAATTTTCCTTTCAATTTTTAAAAAGGTAAAAGAATAAAAAAAACCCCTACTTTTTAAATTTGGGGTTACAAAAAAAAAAAAAACGGGCCCTTTTAAAAATTTTGAAAATTTTTTTTTCGGGAGTGAAACTTTTTTAACACAAACCCCCCAAAATTTTCCCCCCCAAACCCTTAAAGGGTTTGGGTAAAGTAAAGGGTTAGAAAAACCCTCTAAAAAATTTGGGGGTTCCCCTAGGTTTTGGGGCCCCAAGGTCAGGGGGGAATTTTAAAAATTTTTAAAAAACTAAATTTCTAAATCATTTAAATTTAAAAACCCCCCTTTTGACACAATTTAAACCTAAAAAACCCATTTGGGGTCATGACAATTTTGGAAAAAATCTTAATTCTTTTTGGGTTTTTACTGGGCCCAATTTTAAACTTTTTACAAAAATTAAAAAATCCTAACAAATTTGAAAACCCTGATTTTTTTAAAGGGGAATAGTAAAATTTAAAAATTTTTGAAGGTTAATTTTTTTTTATTAAAAAATGGGGACATAAAAAAAGGGATAAAATTTATTACTGTAATCAAAGTTTAAAAATGTAAAACTGTTTTTAAAGTAGACCCGGGAAAAACTTAAAATAACTTTTTAAGAATGGGGTTTTAAAAAAAATAAAAGATGGAAAAGAAAACCTTATAAATTTTGTTTTGGAATGTGGATTTACCCACTAAAAAAACTGAAACTAAAATTGGGGAAACAAAGTAATTTACTGAAAACTTAAAAATTAAAATTTTCCCACCGAAAATTCTTAAAATAAAATTTAAAATAATGTTGACCAAAATTTTTGATTTTTTTTTACCATAACCACAATGAACTTTTAAAGGGTTTTGTTAAACCAAATTTAATTTCCAATTGATTTTTTATCCTAACCACTAAAACCTTTTTTGTTTTTGGACCAAAAATTCAATAAAATTTTTGAAACCGGGAAACCCCACTAAGAACTGTAAGGGTTTTGCCCCAAAAAATCAATTTTTTATACCAAAAACCCAACAAAAACCCTGAAATTGGATTTTGACCAAAAACCATTTTTTTTTGTTACCAAAACCCCAAAAAATACCAATTGGATTTTTGACCTGAAATTTCAATGTTTTTTTGTCCCAAAACCCAATAATACCTTTTTAAAATGTTTTGGGAACCGGGAACTTGTTTTTTTGTCCCCTATAACCAATAAACCGGGGAATTGGATTTTTTTGCCCAAAGTAATCATTGTTTTTTTGTAGCCATTAACCATAATAAACTTTAGGGGGTTTTTGGCCCCTTTAAATTCCCCCCCCCAAAATTGATTTTTTTTTTTTTTTAAAAAAAAACCCCAAGAAAAAAAAACCAAAAAATTTTAATACCTGTAAAAATTTTTGACCATTTTAACTTTTTGTTTTGTACCATAACCAAAAAAAACCCCGTAATAATTTTTTAAAAAACCTTTTAATTTTTAAAATTTGTTTTTTTTTTTTTTTTTTTGGGAAAAAAAAAACCAAAAGGAAACCCCAACAAAAAAAAACCCGGAAAAAAAAAATTTGGGTTTTTTTTTTTAAAAAAAAAACCATTTTTTTAATAAATTGTTTTTGGTACCAAAACCCCAAAAAAACTGAAAGGGGGGGGTTTAAAACCAAAAAATCTTTTATTTTAAAAACCAGAAAACCCTTTAATACCGGGGAAAAATTTTTTTTTGACCGAATCATGTTTTTTTCCATCCCAAACAAAAAAAACCTTTTTTAGGGAAATTTTTGGGACCTTTATCATAAAATTTTTTTCCCAATTAATCACTAAAAAACCCATAAAAAAGGGGCCCCCAAAAATAAATTTTTTTAAAACCCAAAAAAACCCTAAAAAAACCCTGAAAGGGTTTTTTTAAACCTTTTAAACCCATTATTTTGAAACCAGAAAAACCACTAAAAACCCCTTTAAAAAATTTTTTGACCAGGGGGAATTAATGTTTTTTTGTACCATAACCCCAATACCTTTTTAGGGGATTTACCAAAATTCATTGTTTTTTTGAAACCTAACCACTAAAAAACTGATGGGTGTTCCCCAAAGAAAAAATCTTGATTTTAAAACCATTTAACCATTAATACCTTAAGGGATTTTTAAACCAGAATAAATTGTTTTTTACCAGAAACCACTAAAAAACTTTTTTTTGAGGTTTTGACCCTAAAATTTATTAAATTTGAACCAGAAAATCCTAATCCCCCCATAAAAAAAAGGGGCCCCAGTAATAAAATTTTTTATACCATAACCACTAAAAACCCCTGAAAAGGGGGTTGACCATAAACATTGATTTTATACAGTAACCACTAATCCCTTTAAAAGGGAATTTTTCCCCCCAGAATTTAAAATTGTTTTTGGGAAACCAGAAAACCACTAATACCTGTAATGGATGTTAAACCAAAAATCTTTGTTTTTTTTTAACCAAAACCCCACAAAATTCCTTTTAATGGATTTTTTGACCAAAAATCTTTTAAATTTTGGACCAGTACCACTAAAAAAAAACTGTAATGGATTTTTGACCAAAAAAAAAAAAAAATCATGTTTTTTGAAAAACCAGTAACCCTAATAAACGAATTGGGTGTTAAACCGGGAATCTTTTGATTTTATACCAAAACCATTAAACCTGAAAATGGATTTTTGACCATAATAAATTTGATTTTAAAAACCAGAAACCAAAACTAATAAACTGTAAGGGGATTTTTACCAGTAATAATTAAATTTTTAACCTTTTCCCAAAAAAAACCAAAAATGGATTTTTTTGACCAGAAAATCTTTTTTTTTTAACCCATAACCAAAAAAAAACCTGAAATTGGGGATTTTTAAACCCGGTAATCTTTGATTTTTTTTAACCCATAACCACAAATAAACTGTAAGGGATTTTTAAACCAGGGGACCCTTTGTTTTTGGAAAGAACCATTTAAACCCTTTTTAAAGGGTTTTGGGCCCCAGAATTTTCATTGATTTTTATACCGGGAACCACAAATCCCCTGTTTTGGGAATTGTTACCATAAAAAATGTTTTTTAAACCAAACCACTTTTTACCTGAAATTTGGAAATTTTTCCCCAGAAAACATTGTTTTTATACCATAAGCACTAAAACCGGTTTTGGGTTGTTGACCCTAATCAATGTTTTTTATCCCAGAAACCAAAAACCTGTTTTGGGGATTTTTACCAGAAAAACCCCAATATTTTAAAACCAAAAACCCCAACAAAAACCTTTAAAGGGTTTTTTTTAACCAAAACCCAGGGTTTTTTTGGTACAAGTAAAAAATGAACCTGCAAGGGATGTTGCCCCCAAGGGATCTTTTGTTTTTTTATACCATAAGCATTTAATTTCCTGTTTTGGGGTTTTTTTGCCCCAGTGATAAAATTTTTTTTTGAAAACCAAAAACCACTAAATAAATTTTGTAAAGGGAAAAATTTTGGGCCCCGTAACAAGGTTTTTTTTTAAACCAAAACCCCTTTTTTAATCCCCTTTGGGGGAATTTTGACCTTTAAATAAAGGTTTTTTGTACCAGAAAACCCATAAAAAAAACGTAAGGGAATGTTTAAACCATAAATTAAATGTTTTATACCAGCCCCCCACTAAAACCTGAAAGGGAAATTTTTAAACCATAATCATTGATTTTGTCCCAAAGTAAAAAAACAAAAAACCCTTTTTAAAGGATGTTGACCATGAAAAATTTTTTTTAAAACCCCCTAACCCACTAATCCCTTTGAAAGGGAAATGTTAAACCAAAATTTTTTTGATTTTTGACCAGAAACCCCAATTTTAATACCTGTAAGGAAATTTTCCCAAAAAATCTTTGGGTTTTTTGGTCCCCAAATAACCACTAAAAACGGGATGGGGGGGTTTTTTTGACCATTTAACCCATTGTTTTTTATACCAGAAAAACCATTAATACCGGGAAGGGGGATGTTTAAAAACCCATTTAAAAATTGTTTTTGTACCATTAAACCACTCAAAAACCCCCTGTTTTGAAGTTTTGTTTCAGTTTTTAAATTTGATTTTGTACCGGTAACCCATTTTAAAAACCCCCTTAAAAAATAAATTTTAAAAACAAAAATTCCCTAAAAAACCCTGACGGGATAAAATAAAACTGAAAAACCAAAAAATTATTGTTGATAAACTTTAACAAACCATACAAAAAAAGCATGCATCCAAATTTTTTTTGGCCAAACAAAAGTTTCCTAAAATTAAAAATTAAACCCTCATAAAAACCCCGGGTTAAATGTAATTTTTTTTATCCAAATTTTTTCCATCAGACAAAAATGCCCAAACGCGAGCCCTTTTTAATGGGGTTTTCCGGGTTGCCCCCTTAAAATTATGTTTTGAGTGAGAAATTTTAACCAATATTTTTTCTGAAAATTTTTTGAATTTTTTCCCCAATTTTTTAAAGCACTGGATAATTGTAAACCTTTTTAACCCCCCTAAAACCCAGAAGAAAAAAAAATTTTGTTTTTTTTTAAAATTAATTGTTTAAAAAAGTTTTTTTTTTTTGAAATGTTAAAAAGGGAAAGGTTGGGTTTTACGGGAATTTTCTAATTTTTCCTTTTGAAAATTTTAAAAACCCAAAACCCCAACTTTGGAAAAAAAGCAGGGCCCAATTTAAAGAAAAAGAAGAAATTTTCCCCCAAAAAAAAACCCTGAAAAGGGTTTTTGGGTCACCTGCTTTTAACCCAAAAGGGCCCTGAACCTTTTGGGGGAACACTTTTTTACAATCCTCGGCCCCCTCTGCCCCCTTACCCCCCCACCGGGGGTTTTAAAAAAATTTTTCCCCCCTCGCCGTTTTGGAAAATTGGGAAGGGAAAATGAGGGAAGGGGCCAATAAAAAAATTTACTAGGGGTTTTTTCCACAAAAACCGGGGGCTTTTTTCAATCTGAAAATTAAAATTTCCAAAAAAAATTACAAACAAATTTTTTTTTTTGAAATGATTTTTAATTTTAATAAAATTTTCCCCTCACGGGCTTAAATTTTCCCCTTTCTATCTCGCAAACCCCCCCATTTTTTCACCACATCCAAGTCTGTGAAATTGGGTAGGAACCCAACTTTTTTGCTTTTTCCAAAAAACGGAGCAACGGGTTTTTTACGTAAAAAAAAAATTAAATGTCCATTTAAAATCCCCTTTCACCTTTTTTTTTTAAAAAAATTTAATCAAGAAAAAAAATTTTTTTAATTTTTTTTAAATTTGATGGGTTTTTTTTTTAAATGGGCCCCCAACACATTTCTCTCCTTTTCCCAAAATTAAAAAATATATGGGGGGCCCTTTTTTAACATCCTAAGAAATAAATAAAAACACTTAATCATTTTTTGGCACAATTCTTTTTATTCCCCCTGACACACGTCCCCTTAAGGGGGGAGCCCTTGTGTTTCCCCTTTTTCGTAAAATTGTCCGTTTTCCCCTTTTCCCCGACTTTTTGTTTTGGGTTTAAACCCCCCTAAGGCCATTTTTTTTAAGGCCAACTTCGGGTCCTTGGGAAAATTTTTTTTCTCCAAAAAATTTCTTGGTCAAGTTCAAAATTTGGGCCCTGGGGGGGAAAAAAAAATAGGCCCAAAAAGGTCAAATTTTTTAAAAAAACATTTTTTAAACCACCCCTAGACCAAACCTTTTTTTGGGCCCCTATCTTCAAAAAAAAACGGGCCCAAATGTTTTTTTTCCCCAAAAAAATTTTGGGAAAAAATTTTTTAAATTTTTGGGGTCAGGGGGCTCAAAAAGTAGGCCCCCAGGGAAAATTCCTTGAAAAAAAACCTTGTAAACACTCTAGAGGCCAAAAATTTTTTTGGCCCAATCTTCTGAAACGGTTTTAAAAAGGGTTTTTTTCCCAAAAAAACCTTGGACAAGTTCAATTTGGGGGGCCCAGGGGGGGGCCCAAAAAGTGGGCCCATAAAGGGTTAAAAACCCTTTTTTAAAACCTTTTTTTTTAAAAAACCCCTAGGGGCCCCACTTTTTTTGGCCCCAAATTTTCCCAAAACCCTTGGATCAAAAAAGGTTTTTTTTCCCAAAAAATTTTGGGACAATTTTCCAAATTTGGGACATTTGGGGGAACTTTTAAAAGGGAAAGCCCCTTGGGGCCCAAATCTTTTAAAAACCTTTTTAAAACTCTAGGGGGCCCACTTTTTTTACCCAAAATCTTCTGAAATTTTTCATCAAAAATTTTTTGTTTTTTCCAAAAAAATTTTTGGACAATTTTTTGAAATTATGCCCCCCAAATTTTGGGTTTAAAAAAGAAAAGGTTAAAGGGGTCATTTTAAAAAAAACCTTTTTTTAACACTTTTAAGCCACATTTTTTTTTGGCCCCCAAATTTTATAAAACGGGGGAAAAAATGTTTTTTTTCCATAAAATCTTTGGGTTTTTTTTCAAATTTGGTCATGGGGGTTTTAAAAAAGTGGGTAATGAAGCCCAAAATCAAAAAAAACATTTTTAAACACCCCAAAAACCACATTTTTTGGCCCCCATCTTCAAAACTTGGTCAAATTTTTTGTTTCCAAAAATTTCCTTTGGAAACAAGTTCAAATTTTGGGGCCCAAGGGGGGCCCCAAAAAAAGTAGGTCAGAGGTCAAATCTTGAAAAACCCTTTAATTAACACTAAAAACCCACTTTTTTTTGGCCCCAAATTTTTCAAAAAACTTGGTCAAAATGCTGTTTTTCCATAAAATCTTGGACAATTTTAAAAAGGGGTAAATTGTGGGTCCAAAATTTAGGGCAAAAAAAAAAAAAACCCAAACAATTTTGCCTTTTTTATAATCGGTGACAACCCGGGTTTATCAGGGCCCCCTTTTTTAAAAATCTAGGGTTTAACACACCCAAAAATTTTAAAGGAAAAAAATTAAATCAAAGGGAAACCCAAAATGAATCCATAAAAAAATTTTTGGGTCATGAAACAGGGAAAAAAACCCAGCAATTCATTTTTCCCTTTTTCAATGGTATGTGGGGGTGAGCCCAATGAAGGGGAATAAAAAAACCCGAAAATCAAAACTTTTTTAGTTTTGCCCAAAAAAAAAAAGGGGAACCCCATTTTGAGTGATTTTTGTTTTTAGGGGGGTAAAAATTTTCAAAAAAACAAAAAAAAATTTTTGGGAATCTAAGGGCAAAAAAATTTTTTTTCCCAAGGGCGAGTGAAATTTTTAAAGCACAAGCCCATTTTGGGCAAATAAAAATTTGGGAAAAATTTTTAAACCCCGGGCCCCCCATCCTTTTTTCCCCTCTCGTTTTTACTAAAACAAAAAAACAAGGGTACAAAAGGGGATTATTAAAATTAAATGAAGCCCCAACGCAAACTTTTTAAACACCCATCCCCCCCCAAAACCCCACGGGCCCCCAATTTTTTTAAAAAAAGAATTTTTTTAACCCCAAAGGAAAATATTTAAAATCTTCTCCCCCCCAAAAAATATTTTCCCTGGAGTCAAATTTTATTTTGGGCATAGATTTTCCCGGGGTCACTCTTCCCCAAATTTTTTTTTAAATTTTTTAAAACCTTAAAAAAAAATGGTTTGCAAGGGGCCCCCTGAGCCACTTTTTTCCAAATAAAATATAGAAAAATTTTTTGGAAAAAATTTTTCTTTCCCAAAAAGAACCCCCCAAATTTTTAAAGAGTATTTACACAGATTTTTCCTTTAAATTCCTTTCCCAAACAAAATTTTTAAAATTTTATTTGTTTCCGGGTTGAAAAAAAAAGGCCCCCCCCAGGGGGTTAACCCCAAATTTTTTTTTATATAAAATATATATATTAAAAATTTTTAAAAAAATTCTTTTTGGGCCCCAAAAAATTAAACTCACTAAATTTTAAATGACCCATTTTCCAAAAATATCTTAAAAAATTTTGTTTTTTTGGTTGGTTTTTTTTTTTTTTCCCCCACAAAATTACCGGGTTTTTTCTAAAGGTGGAGCGCCCCAAAGGGGCCCCCCCATGGCCCTTTTGGGTTCTTCTGGGTTTTGTCCCAATTTTCCGTCCTTCGCCCTTTTTTCATGCCCCCTCCCCCATAATTTTTTAGCCCTTTTTTGGGATGATTTCAAAAAAACCCTTTAAAAAAAAATTTTTTTCCACCCAAACCCCAAAGTTTGGGTTTTGCGAAAATAAAAACCAAATGCACCCTTAAAAAGATAAAGGGTTTTTTAAGTTTTTTAAAAACGGGCCCCTTTGGGCCCACATTTCGCACTCCTAAAATTTCCAAATAAAGGATTTTTTTTTTCATAAAACTTTGCAAAAGCGTTTGTCAAAACACAAAGGTGTGTCATGTGCATCAACCATATGCGTTCTTGAAATGTCAAGGTCACTGGAATTGTTAGAAATTCTATTTGGTATTTATAGGCAACATCTTCTTGTCCGCTCTATAACTTTAATATCTATGGATTTTCATAAAACTTTACAGAAGTATTTGTCATAACACAAATGTGTGTTGTACGCATCAACCATATGCACACTGGAAAGGTCAGTGCAGTTCAGGGATCATAACTCATTTCCATTATTTTTTTGTTTCCATCTGGCACATATTCTTCATGGGTTGGGATTCCTGACAGTATTGCTTGCTATACTGACAAAGCCTTATTCTTTCACCTTCTCACCTCCTTATTTTATTTTCCAGGTCTGATCTCCATGACAGTGCCCATGTACCTGGCTGAGTGTTCTCCGGCTACCATCCGTGGTCGTCTAGTAACCACTAACATTGTCATGGTAGCATGTGGCCAGTGTGTGGCAGGCATTGTTGACGCTCTGTTTGCATCAGATCACAAAAATGGCTGGAGGTTTGTCAGATATATAATATCTATAATTGTTCAGACATTTATAATTATAGTTTGAGATTTTTAATTTTGCACATCCCAAGATGCTAACAAATACAATGCCAATCAGTTGCTGGAATGAAAAAAAATATCTGTTATCATTATTATCTTTCCATCGTCTCAAACGCAAGAGTTCTTCAGTGTGCGAAATCATAGTTTTCAGTTCTGTTCCGTGAGCTAAATGTCACTTTTACTACAGTCGACATTGTATTAAGAGACCGCTCAAGGGACTGCCAAAAAGTGGTCACTTAATAAAGTGGTCTCTTAATAGATTTTTTTTTGGAAATCCAGGCAAACAAGTCATACATGTACAAACTGTAAGCCCAATTGTATCATATTGTTATATTACAACATGAATATGATTAATATATATAAACTTATATGCAAATGAATATCAACTTGATTGTTTTTTTATTATTTCCTTTTTTAGCTGTAATGTTAGAATAAAAACTGAGGCTTGGATTTGGTGTTCAGTGAAAAAACACATTTAACATCAAATTTTATGGCTGCATTGGGACATTTTCAAGAAACAATATTATTTAGCAATGAGCTTTTTTACATCTCTCCCGAAACCCCTGATAAATTTATTTCCTGTGTGCTCCCCCGGTCCCAATCGTAAGCGCCCTATACTTACATATAGGTACGAATAATTAATGGGACTGAATGCTTCCGCAAGTATTTAAATTTTTTTTATTCCCCAAAAATTTTTTTTTACCAAAATCCCGGGATTCGAAAATTTAAAGCGTTTGGGTTTCACCTTTGTTTTGCTTAGTAACTGTTGAAACAGGAACCAGGGACTTTTTAAATTTGGCCAATTTACAATTTAGAATTTAGGTGCAGTCATGTGTGGTCAAAACCCAAAATTTTTTCAGGTGAGCAAAAAAGGGGGTTTTTTATATTTTCCCCGATGTGCTGGGTCTTGGGTTTTTTGGTTGCATAATAAAAGAAGTCCTTTAATGGGGTAAATTTATTTAGTTAACACATTTGGAATGGATTTAAAAAAGGTTGTTTAATAAAAAAAAGTCTTTTAATCCCGGGGGGTCCCCTTTTATAATTTTTGACTGTTTAAGTGGGGCATTGGGGTTTTATTTGAATAAAAACACCCGAGGGGTTTTTAAAAAAAGATCGCCTGCAGTAATGAGAGGGCATGAAACCCCCTTTTCCACCAAAAAAAAACTCAGTACCGTGATAATTTTAATTTCAAGTAAGATAGAAAGGGATTCCACCATTCATTGTTTGTAAAATATTCGCTACATGACAAAGTTGTTTAGTTTTTTTAAAAACATTTTAAATAATTTAAAGGGGGAAAAAAAAATAATGTTTACCATTTCTTAAATACTTTTAAATTTTTATCTAGTGCTAATAAGTTTTAGTACTTTTTAAATTTAGTTTGTGAAAGTATTTGTACTATAAGTTTTTATCTAGTGCAAAGTATTAGTACTTAAGTTTTTTTCCCCGTGCAAAAATTTGAACTGTAAAAATTTTTAGTTAGTGCAAAGTATTAGTACTTAATATTTGGCAAAGATTAGTACTTAAGTATTTCTAGTGCAAAGTATTTGAAATGTAAGTTTTATCTAGTGCAAAGTTTTTAGTACTTAAGTATTTGGGCAAAATTTTTTGTACCCTTTAAATATTTTCAGTGCAAAGTATTAAGTACTTTAGTAATTTATCTAGTGCAAAGTATTAGTACTTTTTAAGAAAGAGTGCAAAATTTTAGAATTAAGTATTATTAGTGCCCAAAATATTAGTTATGTAAGTATTATCTAGTGCAAAGTAAATTTGAAAATTTTTGTATTTGTTTCAAAAATATTTTGAAAATTTTAAATTTTATCTAGTGCAAAGTATTAGTACTTAAATATTATCTAGTGCCCAAAATATTAGTACTTAAGTTTAAAAGGGGTGCAAAATTTTTAGTTTTCTTAAGTATTTTTTTTCAAAGTATTTGTATTAAGTATTATCCCAGGTTTTCAAAATATTAGTTCTGTAAGTATTTTTCTAGTGCAAAGTATTTGTAAATTAAGGGATTTTCTTGTGCAAAGGATTTTTAAATTAATTTTTTTTGTGCAAAAGTATTTGTACCCTTAAAATATTTTCTAGTGCAAAAATATTTGTAATTAAGTATTATCTAGTGCAAAATATTAGTAATTAAGTATGGGGGGCAAAGTATTAGTACTTAAGTATTAGTGCCCAAAGTATTTGTACTTAAGTTTTATTAGTGCAAAGTTTTGTTTGTAAGTATTATCCCGTTCAAAGTTTTTAGTCTTAAGTTTATTTTTTGTGCAAAGTATTTGAACTTAATTTTTATCGGGGCAAAGTATTGTACTTAAGTATGAGGGCAAAGTATTTGTTTCTTTAAATATTTTGTGCAAAGTATTTGTACTTAAGTATTATTAGTGCAAAGTATTATTCTGTTTAAATTTTTTTTAGGGCAAAAATTTTTTAGTAAATTAAGTATGGGGTGCAAAATATTTTGATTTAAAATTATGGGGAAAGTTTTGTATTAAGTATTTTCTAGTGCAAAGTTTTAAGAAATTAAAATATTAGTGAAAAAATTAGTACTTAAATATTATCTAGTGCAAAGTAAATTTGTACTTTAAATATTTTTTTGTGCAAAGTATTATTTCTGTAAGTATTATTTAGTGGGAAAATGTGGGGTTGGTGGAATTCAACCTTTAAAATTTTACTGTTACATTTGTGATCAGATTTTTTTAAAAAAATTAAAACCGTTACAGAGGGAAAA
>CM037788.1:2356577-2406577 GCA_021229015.1 Solen grandis
GGGCTGTATCTGGGTATGCCTATATGGTTTGACATTGGGACCCATGTGGGTCCCAATATATATTTTTTTATCCCATACTGGACTCATATGGCTGTATCTGGGTATGCCTATATGGGTTTGCCTATGTGGGACCCATGTGGGTCCCATATATAGAGTTTTACTGGACCCACATGGGCTGTATCTGGGTAGGCCTATATGGGTTTGCCTATGTGGGACCCATATGGGTCCCATATATAGACTTTTGCACATGCGCACTCTACATTTCCGGTTAACCGCAATATTCAAACCAACGGTCAACAACACAACGCGATGTTAACCTACTTAGCTTTTCTTCAGAGTGACGGCCAGACGAACATAATTAGCCTATTCAAAACGTGAAATACGTATGTATAACATTGATTAAGATGCTTTTCTAATGATTAAGTCTTGCTTTTTTATTGAAAATCATTCTGATTATGAATAAGGAATTGGTTTGTAACGTATTTTCGCGAGTTGAGTTCGACTTGTTTATCGTATATTGTTTGTACCGGAAGTTCAAATTCAAGGTGTCTAAGTCTAGAATTTACTTTTATCTGCTATAAATTTTAGTTTGAGGACCAAAGGATTAATGATTTCGATCAAAAGTTAGATAAAATGTATTGTTACTTTTTGCATTATTTACTGTATTGTTAAAAAATAATGATAACGTTACGTACTGTAATGGGCAATTTTCTGGTATACGTTCCATATGGTATTCCTACAAAATAACAAATCCTGCAACAAATCTGTGTTTACTATTATCATGTATTTATTTATTTCTGTATCATAAAGCACTGTTATAAATCACTTGTTTTCCTATCAAAGTATGCCTTGCTATTTAAACTTGCCACAGATATACATGAAGCTACATTAAGGTATTCACATCTCTGACATATAGAGCTGGATGATTCATAATGTATACACTTTGTGTAATTGTAGATAGAATACCTGTCAACCTGTTTAGTTCAAATCTCTGGGACGTTGTGAGGAGTTTTCTGAATGGAAATGAGCTGGATGTAAACTACAACTTTCATAGACTGAAGGTGATGCTGCCATTTACCAAACTGCATATCATGGACGAATTTTACAGTAAGTTTTGCTGAAATAAACTCTAGCCAAGTCTTAAATGTAATGAGGTCATAGTCAATGCCTTGGAATTTTTCAATTTTAATATTATTTACAAGTTAGATATGTTAAGACTAAATAGAACCCAGAGGCTTGAGCTGATAACACACATCTCCAATATTATGATTTATTTATAAAATGCATTGTTAATTGGAACACATATGAAAAAAAAATGATTCTTTATTCTCGTCAGTTATATTTTTAAGTTTCAAGGCCAAGTTTAACAGTCCCAACATTGTTTGGTTTTCTTAAGATATATTTTATACCTTTTGAACTTTCAGAACCACAGCACTTAAGACGCTGAGTAAGAGGTCTGTAAATGGCTGGCAGGTGGTACTGGACAGGGAAGGGGGAAGGAAACAGTGAAACAAAAATCAGACAAGTCTTCCATGTAGGAATTCCAACAGGAGACACTCTCAATAAGTGGAGGGACAGATTCATAGTGAATAATTGAGAATATAGTTTTAAATAGTTGAATATCAGTCCATTTTTTTTCAGACAGTCAAACTTTGAATTAAGTATACTATACTATTTTTTTTCTTTTATTAAGCTTTAAAGGAATCTGTTCTGTAACTAACAATTTTGTGGAGATTGGACTACTAGTATGTGAGTGCGTGAGAATTGCTGATAAGATTAATCCAGATTATTTTTTCACATTGTTAAACATGCTATGCCAACAATCTATGTTTTATATAAATCATATTTTCACATATCCATGTATCACTTGGCTGAACAAGATAGTCTGCTTAGTCTGTATAATTATATTTTCACCACCCAGTTTGATATGGTTGATTTAAGTATTTTAAATAGTACTGCTGAAGTAACCCATCATTACAGTTAGCCTTTTAATTTTGAATTTCAATGTCACTTCATATTTCAAATACTTTTAGGTTAAGAACTTAAGACGAGATAAAAGTTGTTATGTGTGTGATTGTGATGCATTTATTAGTCTAGTCTTGTTATGCTAGTTTTTTTTCTTTTAACAATAGCATGCATTTTTGTATAAGTTATTGAGTTTATTAGTTGTTTTTTATAAGAAATTGTCTTATGGTTAGGAAATCAAACATCACTTTTAAACTTTAAATAGCACATTGAAAATGAAAAATATCCATTTGTATTCAAATTGTATTCGAATGAATTATGACTTTTAGATTTGTATTTTCTCAGCATGTGATTAAATTGAAGTTTTAATTAAATTAAGAAGAAAAATAAACCTCTATGTTGTATTTGAGGGACCTATTTTCTGGTTTTCAGTAATATTATTTTGGAGCGACAAATTTTCAGAGGCTATTGGTACCAGTTTTCCACACTTGACTGCACATTTAGACAGTGCAGTGGTATGGAGCCATATTACATGCAAATGGGTTGCAAATATGGGACTCTTAAGGGACCCATATTGGATCTTGGTGGACTGCCCATATGGGACCCAGGCCAAAACAGGTTGCACTTTCGACATGGGTCCCATGTGGGTAGCCCATATGGGGCCATGTAGAATTTAGGTGGGCTGCTATATGGGACTGCCCATATGGGACCCAGGCCAAAACAGGTTGCACTTTCGACATGGGTCCCATGTGGGTAGCCCATATGGGAACCCATATGGGACCCATATGGGTCCCTTATATATTGCTATCTGGGAAAACGTAACTTAGTTATATCTTTAAGTATACGCGTCCCTTTTGTGTTTTGCACAGGAGACCGTCAAGTTGTATAGATACATTACGGCTAAAGCACGTCGTCCAGACATGCCAGACTTCCGTAAAATGAATATTTGAATATTTCTATTTTACTGAAGTGTGTGTGTGTGGGGGGGGGGGGGAGGTGCTGACAAACTAAAATTAAATCCCGTGTTTTTGTGTTGCGGGGGAGGGGTGGGGGACCCGACAGAAGTCTCTTGCAAGCAAATAAATGGGGCGTTCAAAGTATTCGTGGACTAGCTTTTTCTTTTTAACTTTTAACTTTTTCAATGAAACTATATAAAACGTGCATAGACTAGGTTGAGGAGACAATTATCCAACCAACAATCATAATCAAACAACGTAACAATGGTAACAGAATTACAAGCATGTAACGTTATCGGCGCACAGCACATTTAACAGTATTGACGTCATCTACGTCGTCGACAGATATTTGTTTCCTTTCGCAGTCTGTATCATTTGGTATTTTTGTTTATAATCTTTAAGACGCCGAATTTCAGAATGATATCTTTCAAATTTCAATTGACGTTACCTCGCATTTTCACGATTAAATTGTCGTTTTCATTGAATAAAAACTGGATTAAGTAATAATTGATAAGGTGTGCGTCAATGTTTCGTTACCATGGTTATTGTAAAATGACGCATAGTTCGCGACGGAAAAATATCATGTCGCGCCGAGCGGCTCAATGATGGGACTAGCCCCAAATATAAAATAGCTTAAGCAGCAGGTCACATTACAAGTGACACTGCAAGGCACATACATTATTCTGAAATTTACAGCTGGAATGAGTGGTCCTAAAAGTACCCTCCATCTTGGTTGTTAAATGAACCTGTGGAACAGCATGGCCCAACCCGCCAGTCCAGACTCAAACCCAGGCTTTGGCAGCTGTTGACATCTTCCTCAATACTGAACTACCAATTAAAGGTAAGTGTCAACCCTGACAGGCTAGGGAACATTTTTTATCCCAAATAGTAAATGTATGTTAGGAACATGCAAATTACAATGTCAGTATCATCACCAATGTATATGTAATACATTCAGTCATATATCTATGAACAGAAAATCTGAAAAAAAGGTGACAATGTCCATGTGATGGTCATTTTCTCAGGTGATTTTAATTGTTAATTAATGTATCATGCACATCTAAGATTAATATATGTAATGGATTTATATGACACATATTTTTTGCAGCTATCAAGAATAATCAATACACAACAATTGAAACAAGAAATATCTTTAAAAAAAGATACTCGGCCGTGGTAACAAGCTTGTTGATTAGTGTCTGAATGGTTTAACGGGTAACAGATTTTGTTGTTGGTTTAATAGTTGTGTAATACCTGTGTCAGTGCAGCTCTCTGAAATATCACGGAGCCAAACAATTATTCAATCTTGGTAGACACAGCCTTATAACATCTGCGCATTCGATTTCGTTTAGCCAACCGGATGTTACATTTTGTTTGGATCTGTCAGGGTCGAACAATCAGTTCCGAAATCTATGTGTTTCCTATTTTTTAGCGTTCTAGTTTTTCAGTTTACCTTAAAAAGGTGCAGTGCCTTACTATTCGGGACAAATCGTTCGCAAGGGATGAACACTTCAACTTATAAATAAACAGATCTAAATAACTCGTTTCCGCAACTCCTTTCTTTTTCTTATGACTAATTTTGCATAATCTATATAATAACCATTTATTCCGCTTTATTACTGTTTGCTTCATTGTGTGCACTGATTAATGTGCATTAGCTTAACAGATCTTCACTAATGTTTGCCTTTATGTCAGCATTTAAGATTAGCATTTCGCTACAAGCCGGAAGTGCTAAAAATAACCCAAATTTTCATGAAAAGACCAGACCCGCATCCAGAATTATTCAACTGGGGGGGGGGGGCGAGAGGGGAGCAAAGTCGTTATGTGAGTGCTAAGGGGGGGGGGGGGGGTCCGGGGAAAAAAAGGATATTGGATATTAAGTGTGAGGGAGATGCTTGCTGAAGGGTATCTGGCGATAAAGTGAAGTTTTTTTTTTTTTTTTTTTTTTTTTTAAAGCATATTTTTTGTTGTTTTTCTGAAACTTGAACACCATGGTTCTAATGCCTAGGTCCCACGTGAGAAAAATCATCGGCGATGTGGAAATACACAAATTTCCTCCCGATAGCATCAGATGTTTCAGCCAAAAAGACGGAGTAGTCTATGAGAAGCTTCAGGATTGGTCCGTTGAAACGTTCACTGATGTTTTGGTTATGGTACAATGGCCTTGTATTATCGGATATGGCTCCCGATGCTCGTGATTTTTTCCCGATGATCGGGGAAGGTGCCCCGGAGCTTCACCGAATTTGAAAAATCATCGGGGGAATATCCCCGTAGATTAGGGGATGTATCGCTGTATCGGACCATCATATATGCCTCGGGGAAGACTATGGAGATTATGAGAATTTGGTGATGGACAAAATCAAGGGTAGACTTTAGGAGGTTTATGAGGATGCCCCCAGCAATGTCCCATGGCCTTTTTGACCGTCTCAGTCTAAAGCTGACCAGAAAAAGCAACAAATTTTAGAGTGCGTTTGCATTTTTTTTTTTTTTTTTTTTTTTTTTTTTTGCGAATATTCTGAGATTCTATCACAAGATCTGGAATGTGTCACAGAAAGGTCGCCGAACCTTCGGGACATCACCGAAGCCTAGATGATTCCTCGGAGGAAAGAATATTTCACGGAAGCTCCGTGAATGCTTCCAAGGAGCTTCCGGGAAGCTATGCGTTTGTTTCCCCGGCCTGTTTTCCCCGATAAAACTTCGAGAACATGTACGGAAAAAAATCAATGCAAGCAATGAAGTTCTCCCGATGACTCCACATGGCTCGCAACGCTTCGAAGCTTCCGCGAGACACAAGGGAACCTGTTCCCGACGCCACCCGAGGCTCATCAATTTTCCGGGAGTACATCCCATAGGCAAAAAATGTCAAGTGGGACTGAGCCTTGAGCGATATAATCTTATATTTTACCTCGCAAAACCATGTTTTTGAATAACTACTTGTGCAATAGTATTTAACTACAGTTGTATTAAAAAGAAATGACGGTTCTAAAGGGGAGGGGTGGGGGGTGCAGACTGGCATAAGGCATAAGAAAATAATAAGTACTTTTTGTACACCCCCCCCCCCGCCAAAAAAAAAGCGACTTACACTATCAATTAGAGAATGCTTTGAATAGTCATCAGTTTTAGACTCAACATTGTAAAAGACAGTTTTGTTTAAATCTGCGGAAAAAATCACTTTAAACATACTTTTGTCAAATATGTTGAAGGGAAAACCGGGTATATGCTGTATTAGGTTCGAACTTGGTAATCTTGACTGTCTATTTGTTGATCTGGAAGCAGCCTTCACACACAGACTTCCCAGATAAAAAAAATAACTCAGGCGCACGTTTTAGGGTCGGGTGGTTGCAGAAGAATTGGGCCCCTTTCTGCGTGTCGATTTATGATACATTTTTTTTTCTAAATGTTAAATCAGTGACAAAACAAACAATATTCAGTAATAAAAGATGTTGTTATTTAACATAAAGTCTTTAATATCCGTTTTATTTCGCACATAAATAGTGTTTTCTATGCATTGGTATTTCGTATTCATCGACTTATCAGTAATATTGCTCAATGACTGATTACCTGATTACCTGGATTTTATTTGAATTAGTGATCATGCATAATCTACATATGTACATTGTCCCAAAATATGGATTGTCCCAAAATATGGCAAATTAAAATTTTCAAATTCTTTCATTTCATATTCATGATTTTATAAATTTAAAATATAGCAGGGTCTATATATTAAGAGACCATGAATACAGATGCATGTAGATTATTATATTCGTAACTATTCAAAAGTGAACATGATGATGTATCGGCCTACTGTTTGTATTTATTCCTTTCAGGAAAATATTTAGAGGAGTTAGTTTCATAAAAATAATACTTAAAAAGTTAAGTAAAAATAGTAAAGCTGATGACATTTAGAAATTTTAGTTTACTACCACGGATGCTTTCAATAGATGACAAAGCGTCTGTAGATGGGTATTAATAGACTTTATACGCACACATACTTATATATCAAATTGAATATAGAGACAACTCAAAAGTTAAATAAACGTAAGTTTTCTGGCGTCTCTGTTTCCGGTGATACTCGGATTTGTTAATTATTTATAGAACTATAAAGCAGGAACATACTCAAATTTAAAAGAAATGTAAATTGAAAAAAAAAAAAAAATAAGAATAACAACATAAAAATCAAATCGTTTTGTAAAATTGAGGAAGTAAACGGTGAAAGAAACACCGTTCATACGTTCATTTACACTTTACTCGACATTTCCTGGGAAAAGCAAAAATATGATAGAAGCTAAAATAAAACAATACAACAATAATCATCGTTTATTGTGGGTTTTGTACACTGCGGCTATAAATGGCAGTTCTCAACCGACTCTGCCACGGAGATTTAATCCATAGAGCCTTATGTAGCTATTTAAGGCCCAGTCAATTAAAAGTAATACTACTTTTCTAAACACCATTGATTGATCGTTACAAAAATATTTAATGTTCAACTGGGGGATTTTATGTTTAAATAGAAAGATTGAACTGTGAATAAGGTAGAAAGATATGCACCATGACCATTGGAATATCCCAAAATATTCATGCCAACCAGTGAAAAAGTTGCTTTCTACTGCCTTCATTTGTTAACAAAGATTGTATTGGGGTTCAAGAGTTAGGTTAGAATCCATTTTATACAGTGTATTAAAATATCGGAGATAACTCCTCCAGGCAGAATTTACGCATCCGATTGGATAACTCCCCCATCTCTCTCTCTCTCTCTCTTTCTCGCTATTACAAAATGAGAAAGACAGAACTTAAAAAAAAACACACACAAAAAAAAAACACACAATAACAGTATCACTTGAATTTAAAGACTCGTATAATTATTTTTATAAAAGTTAATGGATGTCAATGAATGAAACACATTTCGCAACGTGTTAAAGGTGATGCTCATATTTTTCGCAAAACCCTGCAGATGAACGGATGTTTTTCTTCCCAAATGTAATGGCAAACTAGCAATTAAAGCAAAATATTGATAATTTGCCAACACAATATATTCGAAGTTTATTTATCAAAGATCAGATAAACCCGTATTGATGTCATTGCATTGTTAAGAACATCAACCCATTATTTAGCAGTCTCATACCTTACGAAGCTTCCCTACTGGCAGTCTGATACAATGACCTCTACCAAGCTGTTTTCATGTTTTAACTTGCTTTCTTACGATCACAAGAACAGTTAATTGTATTTATTTGTGGCCTTCAACTTGTTAGCGTAACCTTGACATTTGAACTACACACTTCCACGATTGTATTGTCCTATTTGAAGAATCATTTGAATAATGAATGTGGATATAACAGCAGTGCCAAGGTCTTTACTATACACGCTTTGACCAAAATCTTTATATTTTGACCTTGACCTTAAAAAGGATTGTTTAAACCTTCCCTATGTTGTCAATATTAATAAGATAACTCACGAACATACTTATTACTTTTTGCAAATAAATAAATAATCTCTTAAAGCATGTAAAATGCCAATGTTATAAGCTGCTGGGCAGTTGATACATTTTAGGGTCACGTAACCCCTATGACGTTATTGATGAAGTGTTTTTGCCTTCTTCTTTTCAAATAGATGTATGTAACCATAAATCATATTCGACACGTTTTGATCAAACACGTAATATTTGTTTTTGGTCTAGTACAATTTTAAAGGTTTTGTCGAGTTGTATCTGTGAAATTTATCGGCAAATTTTATTAACATAATTTGATCACATATGTGATTAAGCAAAGCAGATAGGGCTTTGAAATAAAAAGTTAAATCTTGAGATTAGCAGACGTTTTCAGATGAATTGAAGTTAAATTGTCATAATCCCGCTACGTACAACTGATAGGAAATCTTCATACACATGTATCATGTTCTTAATATGATAATTTATTTATGTAGTTCGTAGCTAGTGGATACGGTATATTACCCAATTATATGACTTCGTATATTTGGCAGTCAACATATAAGCGTCCGAACAAATCAAAGTATTATCAAACACAACGAACGAAATTATTTATTTAACAAGGCCATTTAAGAAAGATGAACATTAGAAATCTGTGCACATTACAGTATCTTATTGGTTTAGTGTAATGTATATCGATGTCATAATGCTAATTAAATCACGTGAACCCTTTGTTGTTGAAATTTTACAGTCATGATAGAATGATTTAATATTAACTGGGTGTTTTCCTATCACACTTTTCTTTTGAAGATAAGTTTTCAGGAGCAGTATCTAGCAGCTCAATCAATAGTTATTAATTGATCGTCGGCATAAAATTGAAAACTGCATGATTAATAGGATTGAAGTATTTAAAACCACCTGATGTATTATCATGTACGTGATAAAAAGTGGCTTACATGAATCATTCATGTTCACGAATCCCTTTATGATATAAACAACCTATAACTTAACGTGATGTAGATAAGGTGGTAGTCACGGTTTTGGAAGCTCCAGGAGTTATAAGAAGAGATCACTTTATTTAATTGATAGTTCGTAATGATTTTTCAATGTTAGATTACACTGGAAATGCTATTTCGAAACAGTTCGCATGAAAACACATCCTTTTTAGAATTTACTACTACTAAATACCAATGTTCCAAAGACTAAAATAAACATATGTCTTGACTGAACCAAATAGTTTGACGGTATATCTTCGTAAATCAATTAGCTCTTAGCTTAATACCAGCAAGACGCTCAACAGGAAATGCAACGTACATACAACAAGGCAGATTCAAATATATTTAAAAAAGGTTTATGATATATATATAGTGTATGATTTTTAAACAAAGTTTAGAACTAGATACTTTGCTTTTTAAGAGAGGCAGGTATAAAATTTTTATGGCAATTTTACATATGTAGCCGGTAGGGTGTACATGATTTGAAGATACCATTTGCTTAATATTTAAGTTTCATTTTTCTGAAGGCATAAGGTTATATTGAATTTAATCAGAAAAAAATAAAGAAAAACGTAAATTTTGCATATTTAAATAAAAAAATAAAATTACCTGATAAACGTATGTTTAACCGTTTTCAACGTTACTCTCATGACTCGAGTAAACAGTTTATCTAGTGTTTTGAATAACGTTGTTCCCCTATAATTGTGACGTCATTAATGCCGGTACTACCTTTTTTTCAGCGTAGAAGTACATTTGTTGTATCTTATAAATTGACCGCTATATTGCCCGTCCGGGCCGCCGTTTGTTGAAACGAAACTTAACAGAATAATTGTTCAGTATGCAGTGAGAAGATGTATCGGTGTAATGAAAGGCTGAACTTGAATGTAAGATGTTATGAATGATTCAGAAGGCGACTGGACATTATGGTAATGAGTGTCCGAACCCCAGTATAGACATCCATTATTACGTCGTACCTGTAAAGCATGTCGGTAACATTCCATTTCTGACTTAATCAAACTCGAGTTAGATCTCAGGCCAATTTCATGAACAATTTGGCCCATTCAGGTATATGTTTTTCGGTCTCTCGACACAGTTAATACCTTATATAACGTTTAATGTTTATCTAATACTGTCGAAACACGATAACATTAGAAATACCTAACTTCTGCTCTCTCTCTCTCTCTCTCTCTCTCTCTCTCTCTCCGACCATGCATTACTCATTCAGTCTTGAAAAACATATCGACAGAGCTTTCTACATAATTATTCGACATGACATTTTAAAGATTAACCCAAAGACGTTGTCCGGCATAATACATTTAATTATCTTATTTGCTTACATACAAGCAATCAAAGTAAATAAAATCTTCTATGGTAGTAAGTAAAGTATCTATAAATACCCCAGTAATAGTAAGTCGTTATTGGTAAACAACTGTTCATTCTTATAAAATGATCACATTTTTTATCCTGGATAATTTCATAACGGAAAAGAATAAATAGAGAATACTAGGTTAGTGTTGGATAAAGATAAGTTTATCCTGCGAGGCCAAGAAAATATAAACCGCGAGCCTTGGCGAGCGGTTTATTTTTTCTTTGCCGAGCAGGATAAACTTATCTTTATCCAACACTAACCTAGTATTCTATTTATCCTATCATTCTAACTAATAATCTGATAATTTTAAATTAGACACGAAAATAAAAGAAAAAAAATCTGGATTCTATCTGCCCTTTAGTATTCTTCCGCGTGTGCAAGCAAACAAACCATTCTGCGTACACACCTAAGTAGTCCCAGGTTTTAAAAAAAAAACGGTTATAACAATTCACGAACTTTTCGAAACTTTTTATTAAGCATATGCGCTAAGCATTTTCAACTTTCAAATACTCGACAAGAAAAAATATATTTAAAAAGAACAGTATCTTACACGGTTGAGCGCAATACACAAAACACATTTAAACTCAAGAAAGTAGTTCCGATGACGTCGGAGTATATAAAATTTCACGAATGAGTAAAATGTTTTTCGATAGGCAGTTTATACCACGATGTGAGTCTGATGATAGGATAAAACTTTATTCGCCCAATTCTATCAAGTATACAGTAATGGGATATTTATAAATGCAGTACATATATTCGTATATACACTTATTATTCACCAAAGTATATCAAGTATACAGTAATGGGATATAAGTATACAGTAATGGGATATTTATAAATGAGTACATATATTCGTATTATTCACCAAAGTATATCAGTTACAGTAATGGGTATTTACAAATGTAGTACATAATTAAACATTTTTTTTATATTTCTGGTTAAAAAGCAAAATTGGATAGGGAGAGGGATGAAGCAGGATTAGTTAGAAATAAGACATATAATTATAATAATCAGTACAAGAAGGGGGGAAAATTTCAATAAATATTTTTAGATAGTTTGCATCTTAACACTAAGGAACACATATAAGGAAAAAATAAAAAAAAAAAAAACGTAGGATGCTGTCATACTAGTTCTTTTTCTATACATGTTACCTAATTATGAAGTATAATGAGGCTATATCACGTTTTAAAATTCCAGATAATCAAAACAGTCCTTTTGGAAAAGGAAAAAATAGAAATATTGACAAATGTTATATATGACATAAAATAAGAACATGACCAATGTTTAATAAAATGCGCTATTCAACAGCAAGTTCAAGTCAACTCTGCGCACTTGTCAACTATATAACTACTTAAATAGTGCTAGAACACTCGGAAAGAGTTGATCCAGTAGGTAAATATAAATCCTATTAACTTTTTCTTATCAAAACATATGTATATAAGTTGCAAGATATGTTGCAAAATATCTTTCTTTTTTTTGCCAAAGTTATTTCAAGCAGCAGTTTCAGATGAATTAAGATTACATAATTTGTCTATGGTTAATGGCAATGCACATGGCACATTCCATGTAATTAAATTACAATGTAATAAAACAACACATGTATATACAGATTATATTCAAGTATCAAGGCCCCTCTCTGTTTTGGGGAAACAGTGCCCTTACCTTCGGGGGGGGGGGGGGTCTATTTGGGGAATTTAGGCAATTTTTGCTTCAGTTATTATGTTAATAAAAATGAACAAAAGTAGTTCCTGTCTAGCAGCTATATTAGGTAAAACTGAAAGAGAAATCAAATGGTATCCAGTACAACAATCTACCACTTCAGCATTCTTGTTATTTATATGAGTTGTTACATATTCAGTTCTAGTGGAAATTTAATTTTGCTTAAACTTGGTGAGAAAACACTTTTTTGCTGAGGAAATGGTGCATTATACAGGCACTAAACAGTGGAGACCAAGAGCCCTGTGTATGTACAACATATTTACAACAAACTATAGGCTTTCAAATTGAAACGATGTCACGTGTGTTGAATAACTAAAATGACGCTGGAGTTGTATAAAGTTACACAACAAGAAATAGGAGAATTGAAGACACTATGTCACATGCTCATAGCATGTACATCGGGATATTTCGTTCAACACATTTTCTTTCGTCGATGAAAGGATTTGCATTCGCCGTCTGAAAAAAAAAAGAGAGGATAAAGGTGATCAAAGCTACAATCTCAGGCTGCTACATGCAATGACATCATAGTTGTATGGAATATTTATCTTTTAATTTATATTCTATTTTTTACAGGTATTCATTTAAGTAAAATACGTATGAACGTGTTTTTTTAATGATAGTTAGACTGTCAGACTATTTTGTAATTAAGTAATGTAAATATAAAGAACAAACATCATAATATTGATATATTTTTTCCAGGTAAGTTTTTCAAATTTCTTATTTTGAATACCACCACCATTTCTTTATTTCTATTACCAATACGACTACAACAATAACAATTACTACTACTACTTCTACTACTTTGACAACCAAAACTATTATAACGTCTACCATTGCTGCGACACTACTTATATTATCGCTGCAGCAACTGGCTTTTATTTATGCTATTACCATAAGTACGGATATTACTTTAACAACCACAACGGCAACCATTGCAGCTGCCGCTACTACTAATGCTGCTGCTACTACTACCATAAGTACTGTACGAATTCAACTTTTCAACAAAACCGCATTTTCAAGCTGCTACTACTACTACTCCTCCTACTACTACTACTACTTATGGTACTACGTCTGTAAGAACTGTATCTGAATTCAACATTACAACCAATACCGCTACTATTACTTCTCTTCAAGGTTTCATTCGAGGGCAATATTTTGATATTTTAAATCTCAATAAATTCAGCTAAGCAGTTCCTTTATAAACATTACTAAGATTCCTGCTGTTATTACTCCTACTACCGCCACACCACTACTGTTACGATTTTCTACTACTACAGTACTACTAAATGTTCAATTATAAACACTACTAAAATAAACACTACTACTTTTACCACTTCTTCTTCTACTTGTTCTACTACCAACATCACAACTGCTACTACCATCACTGCTGCAATAAATACTACGTACATTACAACAACTACTACTGCTACCACCACTACTTCTGTCATCATCACAATAAATAACATACAAAAACAACAACTAATAATATAACCACAATAAAAATATACCAAAACAAAATACTACCATGAAAACTTCTATTGTTTCTATACCGACACCGTTATACCTCTAGGCCATAAAACAGTTCCATTTCTGGACGCCCGACCGAGGCTCTTTTTTAACCACCGGCCCTGTAGTAATTTTTTTAACTGTTCGCCTTTAAAAAGTAAATTCCCTTCTTTTACCTTTTGTTCAATGTAGATAAAATTTTCTCTTTGAGACCAGAAACTGAACTTTTGTTTTTAGCCCTACCATAACCATTACTTCTGATATTGTTGCTAGTTTTGTTGCTAGTTTTATTTGTTTAAGAAAGTTACTTACCTTGAATATTTCACTTTGACAAGTTTCTGCCATGTGGTTTTCCTGTAAAAAGACAAAATCAATGAATTTTAGACCAATGAATTTTAATTAAATACTTCTACTACTACTATTTATAATAATAATGTATTATATTTATAATAAATTTAATAAATAGTAATTTCATAGTAATTTCATAGACATTTTAAACATTTTGGAGGCTTAACAGATAAAATCATCATCAGCAGCAGCAGCATATGAAGGCAGCGTTTGGTTCGCAGTTTTGCGAAATTATTCGGACATCATTATCATAACCATTATAATCATAAAAAAGAAGACGCATTAAGTACTTATAATTTTTTTTTCAATTATATATAAAATTTAATTAAATAACGAAAAGGTTAAATATTTAAACAGTCATTTTTTAGATAATAGAGCAGAATACTGGAAATATATAGTAGTAATTACATATATATAAAATAGCTTATTATCTAAATAAAATTAAAAACAACATAATTAAAGATAAATAAAAATTTTAAAACACAAAGCAAAAAAAAATAATAAAAAAATAAATAAATAAAAAATCAATAAAAAATCATATCAATGGGTTGCCTTAATAACAATAAAGAATACAAATAAAAAAAATAAAAATGGAAAAAAAAAAGATATTGTTGAACGAATGTAAGTAAATAATGAAAATCAAATGGGGTAAAAAAAAAAAAAATAAATGAATAAATGAATTAAAAATAAGATAAGTGTTTAAATAATAACAATTCTTGAAAGAAAGAACATTCAAGATGGCGGCTTGATATAAAAGTGAAGTAAAGTCTTACCTTCAGCTCTCCGTCAGCTGGAATTCCTGCACGTGATTACTCCACAAACCGCTCACGTACATTCGGTCTTCCTCGGGACTGAGGCCGATGGCCTGGGGCCACTCACACAAACCGTCTTCCTTCCCCAGGATCTGTGTGGACCGGTCACCTGTAGCGGCCACAAGATGGACGGTTCCATCAATACAACAGACAAACACTGACCCCGCCCTGTCCACTGTAACACCGCGGGGATTGACCAGTCCCTCCAACTTGGTCATCACTGACCAGTCACGTGCACTAATACTGGTCAGCGTGTTGTTCTCATAGTCTGAAACATATAAGATCCCGGAACAAGGACTGACCGCGAGGTGGAATGGATAACGAAACAGTCGAGCCCCATGATCTGTCTGGAGTCTCCTCAGGACTTGTCCGTCCAGGTCCAGAATCTCAATCCCCGGGAGGCCTTCATAACTCACCGCGAGTTTCCTGTCCTGAGTGACCTGGATTCCCCAACACAAACCTTCCACAGCGATGACCTTGTTCGTGTCCGTGATCTGGTCACCGTTCACTCGGACGTAGCGGAGTTTCCTCACAGGCAGGGTAACGATGAGGTCATATGTTGTTTTCCTCGGTGACTCACGAGGACGAGCGCCGTGTCCCAGGGAGCGGAGGGGAGGCGGATCTGAGATGTGACGATGTTCTGTTTTGTGTCGATAAGTTTTACTGAATTGTTCCACCAGTCACAGACGACCATTAAGTCACGTGATATAACCACGAGACCTGTAACCCAACATTTCCCCTTGTCTGACTTCTCTGTTACGTTTATATTCCTCACATGGGTCGCTTTCACCTTGTGGCCATGGCGCCGCTCGTGCATCTCCCCAGGTGACGATTTCATGCGCTGTTCCTTGTCCGGCTCGAACCTGTAACACAAGATGCCAATTCCTTAATCTATTAATTCTACCTCAGAAATGCCAGTCTCCACCCAAAAGAAAATGAAAAACAACCACAAAATAATAGTAATTCATATTGTTGCATTTCATAATGCATTGTGTAGAATAGAAATAAACAGAACTGGATGTGTTCCGAGTTGTGATATATGTAGAATTTGCATTTACTAAACTGCAGTATTTAAGTGAAAAGTTTTCTATTTAGGCACAATAAAACATTTCTAAATCAATGTCGATTCTAGAAAAAAACAATAGGAGTAGACTTCATGATATGTTATCGTACATGTCACGACTTCGGATCAAAAGGTATTTGAAATGTTTTATGGGCATAGTACTGGTCCAGCCCAGAAAATATATGCGACAGTGGCCTGAATACTTATAGAAATACAGACATGATAAAAGGTCAGATTTATCTAGTGGAGATATAATGGATTTTGTACAATGTTGATGACTTTTGTTGTTGTTGTTGTTGTTGTATTGGGGTTTACCGTCGTTGCGATAGTATTTCAATCATATAGCGACGTCCAGCTAATTACAGGTGGAGGAAGACCCCGAGTACACAGAGGTACCCGAGTAGAACCACCGACCTACCGCAAGCCAGCTGGAAGGCTTCCTCACATGAAAAATCCGAAGTCCCTACCGGGATTCGAACCCACAGCGGTGAGGGGCTGAGAGATTTGTAGTCCATGACTGTAACCACTCGGCCACGGCGGCCCCTGATGACTTTTGTATATCGCGGTCAGGGTTCCCTTTGACCTCCCTGTTACAAGGCGGACGCTCTATCAAATCGGCCATCGGGACCAATCTAGGTAAATAGATGGATAGATAAACAGACCGACAGACATACAGTCATAGATGTATTGTAGATGTAGGCAGACAGGCAGACAGACAGACTGACAGGCAGACAGGCAGAAAAATAGACAGACAATGAAGGAGAGAGAGAAAAAACAGAAGAGAGACAGTCAGCCACAGATAACAGACATTGAGACAGGAAGATAATAAGAGAGACAAAGAGAGACAGACAGACGGAGAGTCGACAAGAGGAGAGAGGGCATAGAGAGAGAAAGGGGCAGACAGAGGCAGGCAGACAGAGAAAGAAGCAGACAGAGGCAGGCAAGGAGAGAGCGAGAGAGGCAGAGAGAGAGAGAGGGGGGCAGAAAGAGGCAGGCAGAGAGAGAGAGGCAGACAGAGGCAGGCAAAGAAAGTGAGAGGGGGAGAGAGAGAGGCAGGCAGAGAGAGAGAGAGAGAGAGAGAAAGAGAGAGAGAGAGAGAGGCAGATAGAGGCAGGCAGAGAGAGAGATAGGCAGACAGAGGCAGGCAGAGAGAAAGAGATAGAGGCAGACAGAGGCAGGCAGAGAGAGAGAGAGGCAGACAGAGGGAGACAGAGAGAGAGAGAGATGCAGACAGAGAGAAGAGAGCAGGAGAGAGAGAGAGAGAGAGGAGTCAGAGAGAGATACAGAAAGACAAACGGGACAGGCATATTGAGTTACGTATTATGTTGGTTGTCCTCGGTTCTTCCGGATGATGAGTTCCCTGTTAATCAAAACAGGCAGACAGACATAGAGTCAGGCAGGCAGACCGATAAAGACAGGCAGTTTGATAGGCAGACATACAGAGAGTGAGAGACAGACAAACAGAAAGACAGACGGGACAGACAGATAGACATGCAGATAGATGAACGGACAGACAGACAGACAGAAAGACAGATATACTCACTTGAATTTAGAGGACTCCGATCGTTGATACCGTTTATCCGTTTTTTTCTTGTTTGGGTTGACTTCGATTTCTCGGGATGATGAGTTACCTGTTAATCAAAACAGTTTGATGAATCTATTTTTCGATTATCATCATTCTTAAATAAATCTAAATCTAGTTCGATTCCGGTTTTGGTCAAACTTTGTTAAGAATATGGTTTTTGGCAGATGTTACCGGTATGTTGGCGCTCTGATCTATAACTTATTTTAAAGGTTTGACCTTTAAAGAGATATTATTTATGTAGATTAATGAGAACAATTTTATAAACAAAACTCGCAGCATTCTGTTAGAGTTATAGAAGCATCTTAAACGTGTTAGATTTATACCTTTTTAAACATTTCAATTGTCGGAGAAAACAAATCTTTGATTATCTAGAAACAATTGGAACAACAAATGAAATTAGGAAACGTTTTGAAAAAATGAAAAAGAAACCTTCTTTCCAAAGATAAAACACTTCATGTAGAAGGAGATGTACAGTCATGTTGACTCTTCAGGAGATCAACAGAGAATGACAATTTCAGCGTCTGATGTCATTTACGTGACGTCATCATTAAACGTCATAATGATCAACACGAGATTGTTTACATTTATATTACTTGAGAAAGAAAGAAAGAAAGAAAGAAAGAAAGAAAGAAAGAAAGAAAGAAAGAAAGAAAGAAAGAAAGAAAGAAAGAAAGAAAGAAAGAAAGAAAGAAAGAAAAAAAAAAAAAAACATTTTTTTTTCTTTACGACTTTTTTTAATAATAGCTAATGCTAAATAACTAATGTACATGAAAGATATCAAGTGACAAAATAAGGAAATAAAAAAAGATAGAAAATAATTAAAAAAATCAAATAAGTAAGAAATATTAATGAATGAAAATAAATAAATAAATGGACAAAAAAGATAGAAAATAATTTTAAAAAAATAGTGAATTGAAATAAATACATCAATAAATAAGAAATATTAATGAATGAAAATAGATAAATAAATATATAAATAAATTGAGAAAATTAAGTAAATATAGAAAATGAAGAAATTATTTAGAATGAATTATTAGTATCACTTATTACTATCTCTTGTATAACACGTTTGGTTCGATTCTTGACGCTATAACTTTGGGCTTTCGTATAAGAATGCCGTCCAACTGGGTAGTCGATTAGGAAGATAAAGTATAAACTTATACCCCATTTCTATATGTCGAATATGTACAATTTAAAGTTTACAATGTATATTTTATAGTACTGAGAGTAAATGAGAGTAAAAGAAAATGTACTCAACTATTTTAGAAGACTATATTTCAGTGCTTACGTTTCTGTTTTTAGCATATGTATCTTTTTTATTCAATATTATTTATTTATTATATGAATAGTAAAATACAAATAAGTTTTTATGTGGTTAAGTGTATACTATAATAGTTAAGTCTAGCTTAATTGTATTCATCTCCTTGTGATTTTTTGACTGACGGTGGCTTTCAGTCTTACGCAGCGGTAAACGAAAATCAGATATTGTCACAGTGCATAATGTCTAGGTCACAATTAACCAGGCCGATGTATCCGAATCTAAGATCGGGAAGTCGCCGGAGAAAAAAAAGTCGATTTGTCATTTTAAAGAAATCGCACGGAGGCTTTACGGCATCTGTCCGATGCCCGACCGGAGATCGTCCGATATTTTTTTGCGAGGAGCGGGGGGGGGGGGGGGGGATGCGGGGGTGTTCCCGGCCGGTATCTGGCCGGCGACCCTCCGTCCGATGTCAAGCCGATGCGCGGGCGGTTATCGGCAGTTCAGTGAACCGGCCGAGCAACCGTTTCATGTTAATATTTTCTCATGTACATAATTTATATGTAATAGTGAACATGAGTAATAATAAAAATGAGCAAAGTAAGCATAGCACAGGATCGCAGTTGAGGCATGTTTTTCTGGGTTTATACTGGTGGCATAAATATCAGTCCAGTTTATTTGTAGGCAGAACTGGGTTTATGAATGTCAGTTTATTTGCAGGTTGATCTGGGTTTATACTTTTCGCTGATTAATCTGGGTTTATACAGTTTGCATAAATGGCTGCATAAATAACATTTTATTTGCTGGCAAATCTGGGTTAATACTAGGTGTGATTTATTAATTATTTCTAAACGGCCGAACATAAAATAGTTCAATCTTTAGTGAATTATTTCATTAAATGCGTGACTTATCCACGTGAATACCGATACAAATATATAATAAATGTTTTAATGCCTTCCGAAATGGTGTGGCTGATACTCGTTTTACACCGGTTTCGTTTTTTAACAGCGACCCCTAGCGGTAGAATACAATGTGCGAAATATCCGCCAGTAAAATTCTTGTCTGCATTTTCCGTTGATGTATTTGAAGAATTGTTTCCTGTGTTCAATGTTCGCATGTCTTTGTCTCTTCTTCAAAAGTGGTTTTTGTCGGTACTTATCGATTATAACGAACGGTATAATTGTAAATGTAAAATTAATTAGACACAGTAAGGCATTGGAAAATACTATGTAGAATCTATACTCAAGAATTGGAAACATACGAACTAAGACTTTAAACACGAAATTAGATCATTTTAATATCAATTTTGAAAATATAATTAGCAATTTGTAAATGTAATTAGAGTGTGAAAATACAATAAACATTGTGCAATTGTAATAAGCATTTTAAAATGTGATTTGTACTTTGAAAAAGTCAATAAGAAATAGAAATTAATTGGCGGATATCCCCTCCCATAGTCATGGTTTTCGAATACTTCTAGCTTAGTTTGTGTTTATTTCATCGTGTTAATCCTGTTAACGAATCGCGAGTTCATAAATCGATGACGTAGTGGATAAGCGAATTGTGACTCGGCGACGGTTTTCAAATTCAAATTATTTCCGATTAAAGATTGGCTTCGGGAATAGTCACCACAGAGTATTTTAAAATCCAAACAACAAATGGCATATTGTTGCCAACATTTTCTGTGCGATTAAACGTTAGTTTACTGCATACATTTGCACAACATGTGCCTTTTGCATCAGTCTATGATATGTCATTTTTTTATCGTGAATAATCTATCATTTTGAACCTAATGGGCAATATTTGCACCAATATATCTATTTAACAGAGATATGAATCGGTCTGAAATAACTTTTTTTTTTCTCGTGAACGTGATTTGGACGAGATGTTGCTGAGACGCTTAACAACTTGATGTATCAGTCATTAAACAGATCTGTTATCTAATGAGAGGTATACATATTTGTTTTAATTGGCAATAAATTGAAGAAAACAACTCAGTATTCTTATAATTGACACGAGCAATTGTGCACATAAAATAATCAAACTAATTAAATACATACATAATAAATATGGTTGCGCGATATATCCTTTATATCGGGATTCTGGTCTGACACGATACGTATCGCTACGTTGTTGGGGCCTTACCGATATTTCTATCTATTTTATATGTAACGTTATTGATTCTTTCTTCTTGTCAAATATTTTAACTTTGCAAAAACAAGCACTCATTAAGTTGAAAGCCATATTAAGACATCATTTGCATAGACTGGATTGAGATTAGATGGTCTGTTTAAAGCGCGAAAACATTGACCGAATTCTACTCAACGGTCTGACAACATTTCAACCTTGAGATAGATATACTTCATATACATAATATATGATTCTAGGAGAGGTTCTTTCATTATAGCTGTAAGAATAATAACTTAATATGCATATGGTGATCGCAATCGTTCAACGGGTCATAATATTGAACAATCCCGTGTACTGTTACATTCACGACAGACCGACTGGTGGTCACAGACTAGGGGTTCGGTATCCGCTTCATCAAAAGATTTCTTGAAATATACGCTCGGTTGTCACTTTGTACGATTCGATTACTTAACCACATGTTTTGTGCCGTACACTAAATAAACTATTTAATGCACAATATTCGGTTGACTGGTAGTGTCTATGAGATGACATTGTTTCCAGTTTTCAAGTCTAGTTCTTACCCACGGCCACCGGGACTGAGTAAAATTATGTACATGAATGAAATAATGGAAATGAATAAATAAATACATACATAAATAAATAAGGGTGCGCGATATTACCGATACAACGGTATATCGCGATTTTGGCCTGACACTATACGTATCGTTACATTGTTGGGACATTACCGATATCTTTATTTTTGAGATATTCATTAAGTTGTAAGCAAAATTCATCTAAATAAATTGAATTTGAGATAAGGAAAACATTTTCTTGCCAGCTTACCCGATATCTGTCAAGATCTAACAAATGAATATATTTGAGTGTAAGTATATTATATATATATATATATATATATATATATATATATATATAATATATATATATATATATATATATATATATATATATATATTATTGATTTTCCGATTTTAAGGTCCATAACTCTACAACTATAATTCAAATTTCTGTCATAATTTAACTTGTAATTTCATGTTTCTAGTGCATGTTAACCTGCAAAAGCCTCAAATGTATTTGAAGGCATCTTCTCAAAATGGTTTGAAATTTGAATTGACCATACAGTATTAAATGCTTGATACCAGAAAATGAACTTGCAATCGACATAAACTTCACCCTAATTTCCAATGAACATTTTAGGAATGGAATGGCTGTCCAGAATTGACAACTGAATGTTTGTTTGCGGACGTCAACCCTAGTGTCATAATTGACGTCATATGTTACGTTCACGTTACTGTACTGTATAGTTTTACCTGTATTCATTGTTTTACCTGTATATATGTTATCTTTGGTCACGTCTACACGATGGAAAGCGCTCAGTAAATTATTTGTAAGAGAACAAACAGCCTTTTGGGTAAGTATATATATTTTATTTCTATTTTATATTGATTCATTCTTTTGAACAATGCTATCTCTTTTACAGAAATAAGTTTATCGTAATTACTGTGGTCGTAAGTTTCAGCCACTGTTATCTTTTACGTGTCAGTCATTTACACCGTGTTTATTTACAATGATTTCATTTTCATAATGATAATCCCTTCGTATTTAAATTTAATATTAATGTATGTATGTAACACCAATTCTACAATTTTTGTTAATTATGTAGGGTAATATGTTATACGGAAAAGTATTATGGAAGCGTAGAATGGCAGTAAAATGTTACAAGGTGATAATATATGGTAGAAAATATCATAGAATGCTGTATAGGAAAATATACAAATATATCATTGCTAATACAGAAAAATGTTTTATTATTAGCTATGCATTTAAATGTATAGATATGTGGACACTGTGTGTGAAAGGGGTGAAATAATCCCAATGAGTATGTACTGCATATATGTGTGCATATTGTGTAATATATCTTACAGTAAAATGTAAATGATATGAAATACATATTAGAAATGTTATACAGTAAAATGTTAAAGTTTTGTTAACAGTGAAATGTGTAAGAGTGAGAGTTAAATTAATGTGTTAACTATGAGATTGTTCAATTTAGGTTTTTCTTTTGGTATACGTTGACGGCATTAACTGCAATAAAAGGAGTGACAGCAACTTGTGTGTGTGCGTTCTGTTTTGGGGACCCGCTAAGCCGTCTTGCAACAATGGGGCAAATTTACCGAATCCCGTTAGGGCCATCGCCTTTGAATATGTTCTGAAACGTGATATTCGACAATACGACGATGAAAACGTGAAATAAACGACAATACGATAAAGAAAACGTTATAGCACAATACTGATAACGCGATAGTATGATAATGAACACATGGTAAAACGATAGAGTTATGATAATAAAGCGATACAGTATCGTGTTTTCAACTCGTACTTTCGCCGTATAATTATTGTACCTACGCATTTTTTTATCATCCTCGCGATTCGCATTTTCAGTATGCAGCTTTGCGTATTAATAACGTGCTATCGCGTTATCATTATCGCATCTTTGCGTTTTCATTATCATGCAACCGCGTTATCATTATTGCACTATCGCCTTCCGGAGTTCAATTTTATGTAACATTACATGTCGGATTAAAAGTCTGATTCTGAAGGTAAAATAATTTTATTTGTATTAGTTGGATGTGCACAGAATTTCAATAAAACACGTATTTGAAAATAATATTTCTTCAGCAGGAGTAATTGCACTGGATGGCGATGGAGGGATAATGGTATCTCCATAGCATATTTGCGAAAAGGCGAAGATGAAATAATGATAATGTGATAGGACATTAATGAAAACGCAATGATGATACCGCGACAATGCAACAGTAGGATATTACGATGGCGAAAACGCGACAGCACTATGGTGAAACACGATACTATGTCGTATTATCATTATCACACTATCGTATTGTCGAGTTTACATTATCATTCTGTCGCGTGGTCAGTATCATGCTACAGCATTTTTGTTATCATATTAGACAAGCATCTCAATGATTCAAAGAACGTGTTTCGTATTATTCATTTTCAACTTTATTTTTACAATATAGATACAATTTGCTAAAAATCGGTAAAATATATTTATAGTCATAAAATATCGTGATACGTATCACGATATGCTTTGAGAATATCGCGATATATCGCGATATGAAATTTCTTCCGATATCCGTCCCTAAAATTAATATAATTCACATGTTTTTGGATGATTAAATGTTGTTCATTACATTCATTATTTTGCACGATTATAGTAGATCCAGCTGAGATTAACACTTATTGGAAAGAAAATTAGTCTCTACATGACACATATGAGAAGCACTGAGTGCTGCCTCATTGCACCAAGTCCCTGTCTGTGCCTCTATATACAGGAGATATATTAGTACGAGTTTATCGGCTTTGAAGCATCACGGCAACAAATCAAACCTATAACCTACCTTTATAATACAAGAGAAAACACTGTAAAGCATGCATGGGAAATACAATACGAGCTCAATCTTAAATGTTTCAAAACAAGGAATACAGCCTTTGCTATCACCCAAACATGCTGTTTCTCTGTTTCCCTTTGTCATAATCTGCGACGTAAAAGCGCATTTGAAAAATCAGTATAATTGATCGGGATATTGATGGTAGAGGCGCCCTTGACATGAGTGCCTGGTACTCGGCATCACTATACATGAGGGATAGTATGCACAGGTAAACAGCGGCTGATGGCTGTTTCCACACTGTTAGTTGCGGATTCGACGATTTTCTTGTTTTGGTGCATGCGTATATCATAGCACATCTGTGGCAATTGTTTTACATCATACTATTGACCATATGTCAATATGTATTGAAAACTATAAATAAATTTAAAGAAAAAATAGAAATAACGTTCCTAATATACATATTTTAAGTGAACAAAGTAATCAGTGTTACCTGTCTCATCAGTTGTTGTCACTGTTTGGAGTGGAACGTCTTCAGGGTTGTTAATCAATGGATCATTTTCACCTTTATCAGTACAAAAAACTTAAATCATATTTTGTCAAGCCATTTTTATGAGCAGATTATTGTGAATAATCTAGAAGTATGTGATAAAAATATTAATACATATGTATAACATCCTCTACTACTGCCTTAAAATCAAATAAGTAGATTGTATAGCTGAACGAACGTTTGTTTAAATGTTATGTGTTGTTGATACCAGAGACATAGACATATATCTGTTAATACTGGCTGAAAACTGCTGTAAACAGATAATGCATATTCCATCGCTTTGTGATACAGTATGAAGCAAGAATCTTTTATGTAGCCAATCAAGCACATTTAATACTGATGTGAAGTTTGTGGGCACTAAATCTAATCCTTGCAACTTGTTTCTGTCCCAATACATGCAGTTTATTTGCTGGTTTATCTGAATTCATACAAGTTTCTTAAGCATCAGTAATTTTGCAGGTTAATATGGGTTCATACTGGTTGCAGAAGTTAGTTAACATTCAGTCTGATCTTTGTTTTTACTGATTTACCTGGATGCATAGACATCACTTTATTTGCATGTTGATCTTGGTTTAAACTGGACGTTTAGTCATTTGTTTCCTAGCAGGCTGATCTGGATTTATAATAGTTGCATAAATGTCAGTTTATTTGCCGACTGATCTGGGTTTATACTGGTTTCTTGAATATCAGTTTATTTGTAGGTTGATCTGGGGTTATACTGGTTGAATAAATGTCAGTTTTGGGTTTATTCTGGTTGAACAAATGTCAGTTTATAGCAGGTTGATCTGGGTTTATACTGGTGGCATAAATGTCAGTCCAGTTTATTTGTAGGCAGAACTGGGTTTATGAATGTCAGTTTAATTGCAGGTTGACCTGGGTTAATACTTTTCGCTGGTTATTCTGGGTTTATACAGTTTGAATTAATGTCACATTATTTGGCAGGTTTATCTGGGTTTATACTGGCTGCATAAATGTCAGTTTATTTGTGGCAAATCTGGGTTTATACTCATAATTTAAAACAAATGTTTTAATGCCTTCAGGAATGGTGTGGCTGATGCTCGTTTAATACCAATTTAGTTCTTTAACTGCGCCCTCTAGCGGTAAAATACAATGTGCGAAATATCCGCCGGTAAAATTCTTGTCTGCATTATGACAATTTTATCTTTCGTTGATGAATTTCAAGAATTGTTTCCTGTGTTCAATGTTCGCGTGTCTTTGTCTCTTCTTCAAAACTGATACCTGACGGTACTTATCGATTATAATGAACGGTTTAATTTTAAATGTAATATTAATTAGACAAAGTAAGGCATTGAAAAATACTATGCAGAATCTATACTCAAGAATTTGTAACATAGGAACTAAGAATTTAAACACGAAATTAAATATTTTAAATATTAATTTTGAAAATATAATTAGCAATTTGTAAATGTAATTAGAGTTTGAAAATACAATAAACATTGTGCATTGAAATAAGCATTTTGAAAATGTAATTCGTACTTTGAAAAAGTCAGTTAGAAAAAGAAATAATTTGGCGGATATCCCCTCCCATAGCACTGGTTTTCGAATAATTCTAGCGTAGTTTGTGTTTATTTCATCGTGTTAATCCTGTTAGCAAATCGCGAGTACATAAATCGATGACGTAGTGGATAAGCGAATTGTGATTCGGCGACGGTTTTCAAATTCAAATTAATACCGATTACGGATCGGCTTCGGGAATATTCGCCACAGAGTATTTTAACATCCAAACAACAAATGGCATATTGTTACCAACATTTTCTGTGCGATTAAACGTTAGTTTACTGCATACATTTGTACAATATGTGCCTATAATATGTCAATGTTTTATATCGTGGATAATCTATCATTTTGAACCTAATGGGCAATATTTGCACCAATATATCTATTTAACAGAGATACGAATCGGTCCGAAATAACTTTTTTTTTTCTCGTGAACGTGATTTGGATGAGATATTGCTGAGACGCTTAACAACTTGATGTATCAGTCATTAAACAGATCTGTTATCTAATGAGAGGTATACATATTTGTTTTAATTGGCAATAAATTGAAGAAAACAACTCAGTATTCTTATAATTGACACGAGCAATTGTGCACATAAAATAATCTAACTAATTAAATACATACATAATAAAAATGGGTGCGCGATATTACCTTTATATCGGGATTCTGGTCTGACACGATACGTATCTCTACGTTGTTGGGGCCTTACCGATATTTCTATTAATTTTATATGTAACGTTATTGATTCTTTCTTCTTGTCAAATATTTTAACTTTACAAAAACAAGCACTCATTAAGTTGAAAGCCATATTAAGACATCATTTGAATAGACTGGATTGAGATTAGATGGTCTGTTTACGGCGAACACATTGACCGAATTCTAATCAACGGTCTGATAACATTTCAACCTTGAGATAGATATACTTCATATACATAATACAGTAGAACCTGGCCAAAACCGAACATCGTTAAACCGAATTCCTCGCCATTTCGAAGTTTATTTTCGGTCCCGATTTCTTCCCTTCTTATTTTAACTAAAAATAAAATGTATAATCCGAATTTCGCTATTTCGATTGTTTCGCTATTTCGAAGTAAAATTCCGGTCCCGAGGTCGCAATTAATGTACATTTTTCAAATTTTATTTCGAAGTCAAATTTCATAAATTTTCGTTAACTAATTATCGTCCTTATTATCATTCGTATCCGGGTCAGTAACCCAGTTTATTTTGCGGAGGCACTTGGTTCTGATGGCTCTGGCAAGTTTTTCACACCTTTTTTCGAGATTGGGTTGGGCAACGTGTGTCCCACCGGAAATGTTGATTATTGCTAATCGATGTCTGACAGGTTGCATAATATGCACGTGCCAGAAGATAAACCCAGATGTCAGATCTTTAGTATATTCCATATCATAGCGTTCGTCACGGGCATGCGACGCTACCTGAAGCAGCAGATCGACGGTAAAAATATGTATCATTGTTTGACATGGTAGAATGATTATGTTCATCAGAAGCATCTAAGTAGATCATGATTTATTTTCATTACTTTTCATAACTTGCAAACAGTATATACGTACACCTAATAGGTGGTTTTCACGGCATAACGATTTCCACAATATGCACTGGTAATGAAAACGCAGACATGCACGCTCACAAACTGAAATTTCCATCGGATTTTTAATCCGAATAATCGTTATTTCGAAGTTTTCAGCTTGATCCCAAGGACTTCGATTTAACGAGGTTTTACTGTATATGATTCTTGGAGAGGTTCTTTCATTATAGCTGTAAGAATAATAACTTAATATGCATATGGTGATTGTAATCGTTCAACGGGTCTGAATATTGAACAATCCCGTGTACTGTTACATTCACGACAGACTGACTGGTGGCCACAGACTAGGGGTTCGGTATCCGCTTCATCAAAAGATTTGTTGAAATATACGCTCGGCTGTCACTTTGTACGATTCAATTTCTTTAACCACATGTTTTGTGCCATACACTAAATAATCTATTTAATGCACAATATTCGGTTGACTGGTAGTGTCTATGAGATGACATTGTTTCCAGTTTTCAAGTCTAGTTCTTACCCACGGCCACCGAGACTGGTTAAAATTATGCACATGAATAAAATAAAAATAATGAATAAATACATACATAAATAAATAAGGGTGCGCGATATTACCGATACAACGGTATATCGCGATTTTGGCCTGACACTATACGTATCGGTACATTGTTGGGACATTACCGATATCTTTATTTTTGAGATATTCATTAAGTTGTTAGCAAAATTCATCTAAATAAATTGAATTTGAGAAAGGAAATATCCTCCTTGCCAGCTGACCCGATATCAGTCAAGATCTAACAAATTAATATTTTTGATAATTTTATGTTTCTGTCAATCTACATAAAAAAATTTAATTTAATTTGTAATTTCATGTTTCTAGTGCATGTTAACCTTCAAAACCCTCAAATGTATTTGAAGGCATCTTCTCAAAATGGTTTGAAATTTGAATTGACCATACAGTATTAAATGCTTAATACCAGAAAATGAACGTGCAGATGCACATTAACTTCACCCTAATTTACACCTCCTATGAACACGTTAGTTATGGCTGTCTAGAATTGACAACTGAAAGTTTGTTTGCGGACGTCAACTCCAGTGTCATAGTTGACGTCATATGAATATGAAAATCATTGCATTTACATGGGGAAATTTACCGAATCCCGTTAGGGCCATCGCCTTTGAATGTGTTCTGAAACGTGATATTCGATATTACGACGATGAAAACGTGAAATTAAACGACACTACGATAAAGAAAACGTTATAGCACAATACTGATAACGCGATAGTATGATAATGAACACATGGCAAAACTATAGAGTGTGATATAAAGCAAACAGTATCGTGTTTTCATCATCGTGCTTTCGCCTTATAATTATTGTACCTCGCATTTCTATCATCCTCTCGATTTCGCATTTTCAGTATGCAGCTTTGCATATTATTACGCGTTATCATTATCGCATCTTTGCGTTTTCATTATCATGCAACCGCGTTATCATTATTGCACTATCGCCTTCCGGAGTTCAATTTCATGTAACAAAACTTGTCTGATTAAAAGTCTGATTCTGAAGGTAAAATATTTTATTTCTATTAGTTGGATGTGAACAGAATTTCAATAAAACACGTATTTGAAGATATTCTTTCTTCAGCAGGAGTAAGCGCACTGGGTGGCGATAGAGGGATAATGATAACTCCATAGCATGATTGCGAAAAGGCGAAGATGAAATAATGAAAATGTGATAGGACATTAATGAAAACGGAATGATGATACCGCGACAGTGTAACAGTAGGATGTTACGATGTTGAAAACGCGACAGCACTATGGTGAAACACGTTAATATGTCGCATTATCATAATTACACTATCGTATTGTCGAGTTTACGTTATCATACTGTCGCGTGGTCAGTATCATGCTACAGCATTTTTGTTATCATATTAGATAAGCATCTCAATGATTCAAAGAACGAATTTCGTATTATACATTTTCAACCTTATTTTTACAATGTAGATACAATTTGATTACAATCGATTAAATATATTTATAGTCATAAAATATCGTGATACGTTTCGCGATATGATTTGAGAATATCGCGATAGACCGCGATATGAAATTTCTTCCGATATCCGTTCCTAAAATGAATATAAATTCACAGTATTTTTGGATGATTAAATGTTGTTCATTTCATTCATTATTTTACACTAGTATAGTAGATACGGCTGAGATTAACATTAATTGGAATTATAAGCCTTTGATTTTTGTTTGTTGTTTTTGTTTAGAATTAATGGACGGAGAAAACGATGTGCAATGGGGGATCTATATCTCTACTTAAACATCCCATAGGAGATGAGAGGAAAAGAGAGCAAGCAAGAAAATTTAGTCTCGACATGTTTCATATGAGAAGCACTGAGTGCTGCCTCATTGCACCAAGTCCCTGCCTCCATATGCTGGAGATATATTAATATGAGTTTATCGGCTTTGAAGCATCACGGCAACAACTCAAACTTATAACCTACCTTAATAATACAAGAGGAAACACTGTAAAGAATGCATGGGAAATACAATACGAGCTCAATCTTACATGTTTCAAAACAAGGAATACAGTCTTTGCTATTACCCAAACATGCTGTTTCTCTGTTTCCCTTTGCAATAATCTGCGTCGTAAAGGCGCATTTGAAAAATCAGTAAAAATCGATCGGGATATTGGTGACAGAGGCGCCCTTGACATGAGTGCCTGGTACGCGGCATCCCTATACATGCGGTATGGTATGCACAGGTAAACAGCGGCTAATGGCTGTTTTCACACTGTTAGTTGCCGATTACACGATTTTCTGTTTTTGGTGCATGAGTATATCATAGCACATTTGTGGCCATTGTTGTACATTACACTATTGACCATATGTCAATATGTATTGAAAAATACAAATAAATGTAAAGAAAGATTAGAAATAACGTTCCTAACATACATTTTTAATGAGAACAAAGTCATCTTTGTTACCTGTCTCATCAGTTGTTATCACTGTTTGGAGTTGAAAGTCTTCATCGTTGTTCATCAATAGATCTCTTTCACCTTTATCAGTACAATAAACTTTAGTCATTTTTTGTCAAGCCATTTTTATGAGCAGATTATTGTGAATATTCTAGAGGTATGTGATAAAAATATTAATACTTTGTATATACCAATCTTATTTTGACATATTATTTTGACCAGAGGTCCAGCGCAGGTGTTACTAAGCAATCCAGAAGATGAACCTGATAATAGTAAATCAAGAATTTATACTGTCGGTGGCGAGACCAGACGAGCCACTGCACGAATATGAGATGCGTTTAAAGATGAAGACCAGCTTGCTGGAAAGTTACAATTAAAACTGGTAGAAGGAGCAAAACCAGAAAATCAACCTGCTAAAAAAGGTCCGATCGCGATAAAGGTAAAATAAAAAAAAAAAAAAAAAAAAAAAAAAAAAGGGAAAGATTAAAAAAAAATATTAATGGGTGGAAAAAAGACTGGTTATCTAGTATGGTGATGTAAAAATTAGCAAAAATACCATTGAACAAGTGTTTGAAAAGGAATAATTATCTGATACCCACAATTGAAGATGTCTTAGCAGAGTTGAAAAAAAAAACAAAGTGTTATCGTTGGTTGATGCAAAGAATTATTTTTTGCATGTACAATTTGATGAGGAATCAAGTTATTTAAATAGATTTAGGATGTGAGGTCGATTTAGATGGATTCGCCTCCCTATGGTCTGCCACCAGCACCAGAAGAGATCCAGAGAAGGATGGATGAATGGCTGGAAGGCTTGGAAGGTATAGCAACCATCATGATGATATTCTGGTCTGGGAAAGTTGAAACAGTGAAGAAGAAGCACTGGAGGATCATGATAGCAAAATGAGAGTTGCTAGAAAGATGCAGATCTGAGAAATTTTAGCTGAATAAGGAAAAACAAGCTTAAATATAGACAGAAAGTAGCAGAGGTTCCACGAGACATATACTGAAGCAATGAAGAAAATACCAGCTCCTACAGACAAACAAATAGTAAAGAGGTTGTTAGGCATGGTGAACTGTGTCCAGAAGTTTACACCGAGATTGTCCTCAGTGACAGAACCACTTCGACAGTTGATCAAGAAAGAAACAGATCTTGTGTGGGACGGAGTCTATGATGAATGTTTGGAAGTTATTCTATTCTGTCGCCAGTTCCAATTTTGAGATACTTAGCTACAATGCGACTCATCTGAGACCGGCTCAGGATGTCTGATGCAAGAGAAGCATCCTATTATATATGCATCACGTGCATTTACCTCAGCAGAACAGAATTATGCACAGATAGCTATAGTATTTGGTATGGAGAAGTTTGAACAGTATGTGTATGGAAGGAAAATTGTAGTTAAAAGTGGCCATAAGCCACTTGAAATAATATACAGAAAGAGTCTAGCAAGTGCACCGATGAAGCGGCAAATTATGTTGCCTAGATCGCAGAAATTTAAATTCGACATAGCGTTCAAACAAGGAGTAGATATGAATATGGCTGACACATTGAGACCAGCTTTTCTACCGTTGCCGAAGATAGACCATGGAACTAAGACTACGGTCCCACTGTCACGGTACTAGTACGATGGAGGCCGATAGACCCCGATAGCAGACATCGGGAAGGATCGTGTGCGAACGGGCTCACAAAACACATTTTCATATTTCTAGTCCCACATACACGTTTTAAATACGATTACTGTACGATTCAAGATGACAACTTGCCCCCGATTCAACACGATACACTTTTTAGAGCACGATGTCACCCGACAGAGTTAAGATGTATGCCGATAGAGTCCCGATCGAAACACGTTCGACACCAGGAAGGGTAACGATAGATGGTAGAATAGCCGATTGTATCACGATTGCACCCGATAGAGTAACGAATGCCTAACGATTATACACGTTCATACCGGATTGCTTAATGACAGAGCCACGATTGCTTCCCGATCACGCACGATTGACCCCGGTAGGTGGCGAGGGCGTTTGTGTATTTATTGGCCTGGTTTTCTATTCAGAGTCAGTTCACTCTCAAGCGCTGCCTTGGAAACAGCTCTTTAAACTTACCTGATTATACTTATTTGAGAATTAAACTGCTTGCCTTTTTATCCATTTTTGTTCTTCATCATGGGCCGCAAGAAGGTGATGAAGAAGTCCCGAGTGCTCAATGCCCCAACTGCCGAGGAAGCAGTTAGTAAACCAAGCTTTTCTGGTAGTGTTCTCAGCATCACTAGATTATTATTATTTTCCTGATTGCTTAGCTGTAATTGCCAGTTGAGCAGCTGGAGTCTTTTTCTTCTCTTGTTTATCAAAAGGTTCATCCTGTACCAAGTCTTGAGATAAACTGGTGCTGATCCCATATTTCAGTCCCTATTTATACCAAAATGCCAAGACCGAGAATATTCCGTGCTGATATCGGGCTCCCATCGGGCCTCTATCGGCATTCAACGGTGTAGATCGTATCTCTATCGGCTACAACCAGTTTATCGTAACATCATCGGTAAGACTCGTGTCGACTCCGTATTGACATCATGGTCTATCGTAACGCTTTCTTTAAGAGATCGGGGGTCTTCCGTGGTTTGATGTTTCCCGGTTACAACACGATGGACCATGGAAGACTAACGATGTCATACGATGGCTTTACGATTCTGGCCCGATTCAAAAATGGGCCCGATGCAGCACGATCGAGCCCGTAAAGAAGAAGCATGTTTGTTAAATTCGGGGCCGTATGCCAATTGATGCCGACCAATACCGATGGCCCAAGGAAGACTAACGATCGTACACGATGGAGTTACGTTTCATCGCGATGTCTTTATGATGTTTCCCGATCCCTCGAATCGGGGTCGATCGGGCCCACAATCGGGATAGTGGGACCGTACCATTACAAAGAGAAAGAGCTGGAGAGTGTAAATCTACTTGACAACGATACAGAAAGTCAGAGATGCAACGGCTAAAGATAGTGCACTATGTGAGCTAACGAGTGAAGTGCAGAGGGGATGGCCAGAAGAGAAAAACGCACCGATAATGTAAAGACATAGTTTCACTTCAGGGAAAATATCAGCTTCCAAAATGATTTGATGTTAAAAGGAGATAGGGTATCAGACTTAACTGTAAAGAAAACCAAATTGATAATTAACCGCGTACCAGAAATAACAATAATGATATGCTCTACCTAATAAACTTTGAACGTAACCCTAGCTCATTCTACGGCGTTCCCAAAATACACGAAGCAACATTATAAAAATGCTTGCATTAACAACAAGGAATATTATAAAGAAATTCCAGTACCCGCTGACTTAAAGTTCAGACGAGCAGACCCCACATAGGATACACACAGAATTAGTAATTTAATCAAAATATTATAAAAACCTTTCATAGATTATGTGAGACGTTATGTAAGAGGTGATTTAGATTCTTTAGAATATATTCCTAAAACGGTTTGTTCAGATGCGTTACTAGTATCATTCGATGCTAATAGATTTTACACAAATATATGAAATGAACTTGGATTTGCGGCCATATTATAATTGCAGGTTAAAACACAAATTTAATAAATGAGATTTTCAAAATAATTTATACTAGAAGAATTAAAAATGATCTTTGAAAATAATAACTTTGAATGAATGAAAAAAAAAATTCTATATAGATTAATTATGAGGGATATCAATTGGCACACACTTAGAATAATGATAATTTACTTATCTGTTTGAACTGTTTGCTAAAAACTTCGAAAACACCTTAAATGGAAAAGAGACTTAGATGATTGTTTCATTTTCTGGAAAAGATAAAATCAAAACTTAAATTTATATTTAAATTTACTAACCAATATGAAATTCACGTTGAAAAGTAGAGTAGTAACAACATCCTACAATTTCTAAATATTTTGATACAGAAACTCCACACGAACAATTCCACAGATATTTGTTTTAAAGAAACTGATAGCAGACAATATCTAAATTACTTCCTATACAATCCCAGTCATACTAAAAGATTCCTTATAACTTAACACGGAGAACTTGTACTATAGTATCTAAAAAGGAGACAAGAGATACAAAGCATTCAGTAATTCTAAGGAGATATCCTTAACAATTATATATATAAAATAAGTAAAAGTAAAATAGTGCCTCCAAACATAAACGACTAATTACCCGCGCAAAATTTAATGATAACAACAAAGAAGCACATAAAGTAAACCAATGTGGAAAACAAAACTGTAGACTTTGGAAATATATGCCTGGAAGGTCAACTTTCTCTTTTATTGGAAAATGTTTTATATAAATGCCGATAAGGCATATAATTCAAGTAACGTTATTTATTCAATAAGATGAAAAGACTGTCAAGAATAAAATACAGGCTAACCTGGCGATAAATTAAGACCCAGAAGAACAATTCATGCACAACAGATAATGGAATAAATCACAAGACAAATTCCCATCAGTACTCACTTAGACGCCTGCAGTAAATAAATAAATAAATTCGAAATATGCTCTTTTTTTAAATGTACTCCGAAAACCCTTTATTTAGGTTAATAAAAGAAAACTACTTTAAAGTTGTTTTTTTTATTTTTTTTAACATCATTACGAAGCAAGTTATAGCTACTTATTTTAATCACTCTCAATGGCTCTCATGGTGTATTAAGTGTTCATTTTTGTGGGAGGAAACCAGTGAGACCGGAGAAAACCCAAGTGCCTGGACGGGCGGCAACTACAACTTCTCACGTGCGTGACCAGGAATCGAACCCGGGACGCAATAGTGAGAAACGAGGTGAAAAACACTTCAAACCAGCTTTAAATGTATAAAATATTCTTAAATGATGATACCAATGTTGAAATGACCTCCAGGTTATAACGTTACCTCACGATGTTACAATTTCACGATGTGATAACGGTACGACTTTGCTAACGTCATTTTGACTATTGATAAGACGCATTTGGAACACGCTATATTGCATTTTTGTTTTTTACCCTTTTATTATTAAATATAAGAAACTAAAGGCATGTAAAGTCTTATTTAACTTTCACATATTTTTACTTGTATCGGGACGGTAATTTTTGACGACTTCAAACCCCCTTTCGTATATAAACATATTATTGGCATTTCAAACAGAATCATTTATGAACAAAATTTATATAAAACTTGCGGCTTACAAAATCACAGGTAAGACGCAATTGTAACTCCCATCCCTTCGCATGGGCACTGTAAAAAGCAAGTTTTGGGTTCAATTTCCCGGTTTTGTTGCATTTTCTTCATAAAAAGTTATCTTGTATATATTGCCACTGGGTTTGTAAAGATTATAACAAGTTGCTCTGACCTGTTAATTCATTTAAATATTCCAATGGGCGAATGAGTATTAAACAGTTTGATAATATTATTTCATATTTCAAACTTATTATTATTATTTCTAGTTTCTCATCATTTTTATTATATTGCATCAGTTAACCTGATTTAAATGCATACTTTTTTAAAATAGTATTACTATTTTAAGAAACGTGTTATCATTGTAAGTTTTCAAATTACTTACCTGGAAAATGATTATTACCATCCCTCGGAAGCCACCATATATATGTTCGGTATATCAGGTAAACACATATTAGGAAATCTATGATGCCGATGTTAATGATAAGTAGGACAGTGCCAAGTTGTAGTTCTCCTAAAATTAAAGAATTTATGTGTGAAAGGGAATGTGGACTTTGATAAACAGTTCTTAAGCTTGTATATCTTAAACTGCTAAACCTTACGTAATATAAATCTGAATCTGATTTTTTTGATCTTGAGTAACATAAATCTGTACCCGCGTACAGTTTGTTTAATTCCCTATAATTTTAAAAAGAAACCAAAGGTATCTTATTTTTCCTAAATTTTCTATCAAGACAAAGTTATTAATTGAAGGGAAGTCACATTTCTTACTCTCTTTGAAAGACTCGTGAAATTGGTGAATATCGGCCCTGTAGGGTTGTGCTTGTTACAAAACGATTATAACTAAATTTTCCACTTCTCAATTCAGCATTAATTCATAGTTTGCTTTGTGTGTGTGCAAATCAAATGATTTAAAGATGACGTAGCCAATTTTAATGGAAACACAATAATTTTTCGCGTAAAAATTGCGATAATTCTGATGCTTTCCATACAGCTCAGCTGATAGTTCATACTTTTTTTGACATGTAAAATTCACATTGACAGAACTATTGATGTATTTAAAAAAACAGATGTGTTCTCGTTAAACTTAAATGCGGTTTTCTATACATGCAACATGCAGATTTAAGTGAACACCACATTTTGTTAGGTGTTTATTAAATTTTAAACATTTATCATATGATCTATAACTGAATCATACCGTCAAGATAAATTCAATTTCATTTCCTTTTGTATTCAACTAGATAACACTTTAAATCCTTTGTTGCTGATAACAAGACAACATTATGTCCTATTTCAATGCGGATTGTAGTTTGTTTTTTTTCTTCTTGTTCATAATTGTGCCAAAGACGAAATAAAGCGAAAACAGTGCCACTTTGCGGTTTTAATTTAATATGATTTTAGTAAATCATATGTATATAAATATATTTGTGTTGCGAACAGATAATATTTAAATCGTTTAAGATATGAGTTAGAAATATATTATTTTTCTAGATTGTAATGCAGCTACAACAGGGTTGCGATGTAAGGGAACCAAATATACACGTGGATATCAAGGGATTGATTTCAGGTCGTCATTCAACTTTGCGTATCTAGACGTTATTACTATAATTTAAAATCGAAAAAAAGCGATCATACTTTAAATATATATATATATATATATATATATATATATATAAAGCATATATATATATATGTGTGTGTGTGTGTGTGTGTGTAATTAAAAAGTAATAACTTAAAATTCATGCTTTAATGTAAATACTGATTTACATATTTCGGCTAGATGCCTACATGTTTGGAAGCCAGGTGCTATTCGACAGAATTTTCCAAATTAAATGTGTAATGAACAGTGTGTTGTTGTTAAAAGAGGTTAAGGATTGGTATACAGCGATTTCAATATATCTCTATGCTTACGTACTGTATGTGCGTGTTTTGACATTGTGTGCAAACATACCATTTTTTTTCTCTGTCAGTTTACAAAGTGTGTCCGAAATTCTGCTACAGCCTCGGATTATTTCTGATCCTACACAGTCAGTGCATTTTGTACAGGTGCTTGAATTTTGGACCAATGAAAATGTTCCACTCGGGCAAACGTTACATTCCGTGTCTTTGAACATGCTGCAGTTACTTCTGACATAATATCCAGCATCACAAACGGTGCATGTCTTACATTGCATACTTATGCTGTGATAGTACTCATCATCAGTACATTCACCGCAGATGGTGTCAACAGTATTGTTACAATTTCGGAATATTACTTTCCTTCCATTGCATTGGGTGCAGTTCGTACAGGTACTTGAATTTTTGACCAATGAAAATGTTCCACTCGGGCAAACATCACATGCTGTGTCTTTGAACCTGCTGCAGTTCATTTTGACGTAATATCCAGCAACACAAACGGTGCATGTCTTACATTGCATACTTATGCTGTGATAGTACTCATCATCAGTACATTCACCGCAGATGGTGTCAACAGTATTATTACAATTTCGGAATATTACTTGCGTTCCATTGCATTGGGTGCAGTTCGTACAGGTACTTGAATTTTTGACCAATGAAAATGTTCCAGTCGGGCAAACATCACATGCCGTGTCTTTGAACCTGCTACAGTTCATTTTGACGTAATATCCAGCATCACAAACAGTGCATGCCTTACATTGCATACTTAGGATGTGATAGTACTCATCACCAGTACATTTATCGCAGATGGTGTCATGTTCTTTTGTGCAGCTTTCAAATGCTGTTTTACCCTCGGGACATTTTCTGCAGGCAAAACAGTCAGGAAAACCTTTATCATCGATAAACTTCTTCCAACCTTCGGGACAACCTGAACTCATGTTGCTAAACTGCAATTTAAGAAAACATAATGAAAGTCTACAGATCGATCATCCTTTGGGAGGAAAGCAATATGCGGATAATCAAGTGCTCTATGTAGCCTTATCTTATTACTGTCTGCCCATGAGTAGTTCGATATATCAGCTTTAAATTAAGTTTGTATTTTTGGTTGTTTATCGACAAATTTAGAGGCAATGAATATGAAAAGAACATTTTGATAAATTAGTAGAAAGCACATTGCTATAAATATAGTAATTTCCAAAAATCGTTGCACGACGTATTACGTTAAATGATTATAAGTCTGCATTGTTTCTAGATATACGACCATAACCGCTATAGTATCTTCAAAAACAAAATGGCTGTATATTCGTCAAATCTTGTTGATAAGAGTAGCATAGTTGATAATTAATCTGACATAGAATATTCCTTTCTGACAGGCAATGTAATACATACGCGTTTTTCTGAGGGAATTAAGAATTGTGAAATGTGTATCAATATACTGCAAATGGGCTTAAGAAGCAATATGAAACATTCACTAGAATAGTGTGCCTTAGAGATGATTCGGTTTAGGAGGGAAAAGTCATATGAGTATTTTGCTAATCTATTAGTATTCTTAAACGTGTGCATATACAGAATCAAAATTATGCAAGATGGAATACGCAATGAATTAAAAAGTAAATAGTTGTATTTAAGTCAATGTCAAATTTCGTCTAAATATCTGTTTTTCTGAATTTTGCATTGAAAATTGAACAAAAAGCTGCATAGTACGGTGCCAACAGACAGAGACAGTTAAGTTCTTCGTAAATCATGTTTACTTTTGCTTCATCATAACTTTGGAGTTGTTTCCCACTCATTGTGTTACCCCTCAATGACCAAAAATGGACTGTCCCACATCAGTGTTGCTCATATACTCTGATTTATAATTGGTAGAAAATGCATTACCGTTACTAAAACATGCTGAGGTTCCATTGACTAAGGACTCGTTTACACAAAATAAGCATTACTTTAAATTCTCTTGTAACATTTCCTACTGATTTTGTTAACAATTTCATCGTTCCCAGAATAAGCGTCACTTCTGTAACAAAGATGTACAATTGCAAAATAATAACTGATCCCGACGTCTTTTGAGAGTGATTCCCCTTAAAACACTTTGTCAACTTTCTGTTGTACAAGTATAAATGACGGCATTTTGAGGAAAAAAAAATAATAAAAGAAACTGCATCTGATACGTATGCATATTTTTTTTCGGGTCACATCTGTTTCACTTGTATTTATTTTTCAACGGATATCGTATTAATATGTTTATGCAATTGGTGAATACTAGCTGTGTTTTGTTTGTTTTTTTGTTTGTTTGTTAAAAAAGTGTTTACCCCATCAACATGAAGCTTCAAGTAGTTTGATTTTTTTACAGAATGTATCACTTATGTCACAGTCACTCATATTACATTTTTTTGTGACAGGAGTGACTACAATTGTTACACGAGTGACTTTTTCGTCCTTTTAGCAAATATTTATAATATACTATGACACACTTTTTGATGTTTTGTGCTATTCTGGCTATTGAGGTATCATTTCTATATTAAGTGTATTTTAACCTCAGCTATATGTGCATGGAATTCAGAGAACTTGATTAATTTCTGTTACAGTAGTGATATGTCTTGAATTGCAAAAACATACTTGAAATGTATGTTAGCTTAAAATATGGAATAATACTCCTGTTGATCCTCTATAACTTTTACCATTCCTTACAAATATTGCATTTTATTTTAGTCATGGTAACACCCGTTTGTGAAATTTTGTTACAGGTATGACAGGTCATTGTTGCGGGTGTGACTCGTCTGTTCATTTTCAAGAGAAGTTTAGGCTTGTCATTAATATGCTACCTCGTAAAATAATATGATCAATACTCAGACATATACATACCAGGAATGATTGCATGATGACTATTAAAACAATTTATGAAAATTAATTGAAATTATGAAACTAAGAGCAAATGGAAGCTTTATGGGTTTTTGAACTACATTTATTAGGAGTTGTACTAAAATATGGAACGCAATAGCTGTCATATGTTAACGCATTTCAAATAGTCTTGTCAAAGCGGTGCTTTATTATGTTTAAAGGCTGTGCTATTTTGTTAATAGAACATGTGTACTTCTCATTGCTTAATGCTGTTATGTTAACCAGTACTGTTGACTTGTCAAACCATGGTCTTGTTATGTCTACATTCCATGTTGTTTTGTCGAATCAATGACTTATTATGTTAAATCAACATGTTATCATGTCAATTAGACACGTAATTACCTCAGTGCCTCGTGTTGTTACGTTAATGTATACTGTTAACTTGTCAAGTCTGTTTTAATGTCATCGGGACGCGTGAATATATCGATGCCTCGTGTGATCATGTTAAACCACACTTTTGATTGGTCATATCAACTTATTTGGCGAACATGCTACATTATTTTTTTTTAAAACAAAGTTTCATTATGTTAATCATTACTGTTATTATGCCAAAAGGACATGTGAACTTCTCATGTCATCGTTTTGTTATGTTAACCCGCACTGTTGGTTTGTCAAACCGTCATCTTATTATGTCTACAGTACGTGTTATTTTGCCAAACCAATGGTTTATCTTGTTAATAAGTGTTATCATTATGTCAAAAGGACATGTGATTTCATTCTGTCGTTTTGTTATGTTAAACCACAGTGATGATTTGTCACACTGTCGTATCATTATGTCTTCATTTTACATTATTTTGTTAAACAATCAGCTAATTATGTTAAACACACGTGTTGTTAGGTCATCTGGACACGTGGTTTTCTTAATGCACTTTATTATGTTAAACTAACCTGATGACTTGTCAATCAGCCAGTTGTATATGCCTGTACATAATCTCATCTTTTCAACATGCATTTTTCTTTAAAAAAAAAAAGTAAATTTATATTATATATTATATATTTTAATGAGTATCAAAGAGCTGTAAATAGTGTAACAAATTACATAAATATGTAAGTGCATCTGAAGTTGAAGTTAAAACGGGAAAAAACATATTTACAGACTGATCATACAACTTAAGACATCAATGATAAATTATGCAGTCAAAATCTGAGTTGAAACACACACATATGAGCAGAAAAGAAAGTTAAAATCCTTAGCTTTTATTTTTCGCACCAACATTTTGATGAAATCTCATAAATAATTTGTGACCTTACTGCAATTGGCATTGTGCAAAGCCTTCTACTTTTCATAATTTGCTTGACAGTCTCATATAATTATGTTCAAACATGATCAGAATACTTTCCTATGCAAACACTCTTTATTTTCAAGGTGTACGTCAGGAATAGATTATGATATATGAGATTACATAGTTTATACGATTAGCTACATTTCTGTTATATGAGAATGAATTTTAACAATTATATAACCTTTTTAAAAGTACATTATAAACAAAGCATTACTCATTTAGCTGACTGAATAAGTGAAGTCTAGATCTTAACAATTGCAGGTTGAGGAAAAACTACTTGAGATATTCAGTGAAACTTGGCAAAGGCAACAGATCAAGACAGAAAAAAAACATTGTTCCTTGCATTTTTCTTCAGAGGTTATAGTTTATAACTCCTTTCTACTGCAAGCCATTCCACAGGTAGATGTTTCTTTTTCATGTTCCGTTTTGAGATAATGAACTCATCAGTAGTATAGACCGTAATAAGTTTAGTATAAATGCCACATTTTGCATATTTTATTTGATCAATATATCCTGGGAAATCAAGATACATAAATATACAAGCAGCATGTGTACTGCACTTCAACTCATTGCAAGAAATATGCAAGCATTCCATTCCATCAAAAGGGGACACGGTTAACCTCTGGAAAAAAGTATTAAACTCTGGAAAGCAATGTCTTATTAAAACAATAATACACACACTCACACACACACACACAGTGACACACACCAAAAATAGTATCGTTCATCGTTTAAGGGTGGGTAACTGAACCGTTTTCGAGATAAAGAAACCTAACACAATTGAGGGGGCGGAGCATGACACATGGGTGATCCCCGGGGACCCCAAAATGTTATAATTCAACTCATCATAGGAATTTAAAATATATGTGGATTAGGGATAGTTATCTGAACTGTTTTGAAAAATAACGTCATTAGAAAAAATGAGGGGTTGTGTCCTGACCCCTGAGTGACTTTCTCAGGGTCATCGAAGTAATACCATTCAATCCATTTTATCACGAGTCAGGATGAAAATATGAAACATTCAACAATGTATTTTTTATGCAAAATTCAACTTTGAAAAGGTGGGGCCTAACCCCCTAGGTACCCCACAATTTCCAATGTTCGGGAGGTACCACTACTCATAGTGGACTATAAGCATGTTAAGTTTCATTAAGATTGGTTGAGAGGCCCCCGAGATATATATCGTTTTGACAAATTAACCTGGAATATTAAAATAATAATAGCATGGTTTGACAAGTCAGTAGTGCAAGTTAACAAAATAACAAAATGCATTGAGATAGTCATGTAATTAAGTTATTTTTAACACAATAAAACATTGTTTTGACAAAATAATACAGAGTGAAGACAAGACTATGTTTTGACAAGTCAACAGTGCGAGTTAACATAACAACTCGATGCAATGAGATGTTCATATGTCCGATTAACATAATAACAGATCTTTTTAACATAACAAAGCGATACTTTGACGACAACTTGAAATGCGTTAACATATGACAGCTATGGCGTTCCATAATATGTGCTTTTTTACAGTTTATTCAAAGCTAGGATGCCCCACTGTCTGAAAAGATTTCAACAGGTTAATTCTTCAAAGACAGGTCAGGTGCAGCAATGCCACTGTCTTAATAATGTGGACAAGTAAAAGAGATGATATGGTAAAAAAGAAGGTTCCAAATCACTTCGTTGTACTTCTGCCTGTGGAAGTATATGTAGAGGAAACTACCATTGAGCTTAATAATAGTCAGGAATCTGAGAAAAGTAAGAGTGTGAGGACTAGGAGGAAAAGAGAAAAGGGAATAGTGGAAATTAGGAATAATTAGGGAAAGAAAAAAATAAGAGTGAGAGAGAAGAGGATTGTGAGAGTGAATGACCAAAGGACAGAAACACCAAGGGCACGGAGGAAAAAGGAAACAGGGGGACAAGGAGATTAAGAGTGAGGTGGCAGAGGAATTTAAGAGTCAGGTGACCAAGGATAGTACACGTGAGAGGGAAAAGAAAAAGTCAAGGAAACAAAGCGAATAAAAGTTAGTGGTTAAAGAAGAGGAAGAGTCAAGGAAGAGGGACCGAGTAAAGTAATACTTAGGGGACCGAGGTCAGTAAGAATCAGGTGGCCAAGGAGAGTAAGGGTCAAGGGGGAAGATGAGAGTAAGATCCAGGGGACTGAGGTGAATAAGAGTCAGGGGGCCAAAGAAACTAAAAGCCATAAAGATGGCCGAGGAGAGTAAGAGTCGGGGTTGGGAGTCCAGGAAACTAAGACTATTATGAACATACCAGAACCTGCACCCTGTATTGGAAAGTATGTTGTTGTAAGATACAAAAATATTTTTTTTTCCAGGATTAGTGTTGGCTCTGGTGATGATGATATATATGTACAGTGCCTGTACCAGGTTGGTAGAAAGCCTATCAACTGTTTTTTTTTGTGTGTTTTATTTTGCCCAAAACAAAATATAATGCATGAGAGGTGCTTGTATGACTACAGTAACATAACAACAAGAGCCAGTTAAGATTTAGTCATCAGCATCTCATTATACAGTGAATGAAAGCCTCTGGCAATTCCTGTCTGAATTTAAGACTTCATAATTCTTGATGACAATTTCTATTGGATGGGACCTGATATTGGTTCCAGCCATTTTTTTAAAATATTGCCAAATTGTCATTTTTTCAAAATGATGCAGACAATATTTCAAGTCAACTGTTTTGTATCCCAGTAAAAAAAATGCTGAAATATTTTAATGTTATCTTGAAAATGAAGTCAAAGACAGATTACAAAGAGAATATGTTGCACACTGTTTAACATTGGTACCCTGTTCCCCTGCAACAGCATGTCCGGGACCTGACTGCTAAAGTTAAATCTTAAATAATATCTCCCCTGTGCAACCAAGTTCAAGTGTTTGGATCAACTTGTTGAGTCACTGTAAGCACTGGTTAAACTCATTCATTTATGTCATTTGTTCAATTTTTATTATTTTGTTTTTAAAGTTCTGAAAAGAGTTAAGAAACTTTGCAATAACTGCTAAACTTTGAATGTAATCATGGTTAAATATGTCACTTCTGTAACATTTGGTCTTTCCTGAAATAAAATTGTTAGATACTGAAGTTTTTAAGAACCTTTCATTATATGAAATAACGTTTTCTCATTCAGATGTAATCTTTGAAATGCAACATATGCAACTGTTGACTTTACAACATCAAAGAACACCAAACGATAACTTTTCTGTAACATTTTATGTCACTCATGTAACAATCACTATATAAAAAAATAAAATTACGGATGCACCTCCCAAACCAAAAAAAAATGTGTAATTTTGTCACATTGCCATTGTCCTAGGTACTGCATAACATGAGAATGATATATTTGCTGGTAAATATGTAATAGTTGAATATTTTACCCACAAAAAAGCCTCAAAAATGCATGAAAAAGATCGAATTAACATTTTATGACTCTATTTTTTATTTATTGCATTCTATCAGCAAATAATCATTACTTTAATATGCCAACAAAGTATAAGTTAAACTTCTTAAATAGAGAATTAAGCTGGATAAAAAAGTGTTACAGAAAGGACTCATCCACCGAAACATTGCATTTGAAGCTATTTTTGTTTAAACCGTTGCGTATTTAGGTTGCATATTCAAGCTCCGCACTCTGTTTGGTATCTAAAGTTCATATGGTTAATAAAAGTTTGAATTGATAGTTTTTTTTAATGTTTGCCCAAATAAAATTTTGACGAAAATTGATATTGACCCAATTACAAAAAATGTAAATCTATAAATCCTGTGTGCGTTCGATAATAAAAAAGAACAAATAAAAAAATGACCAATTACATAAAGTCCCTGTTTTGAATTTCAGTAGTTTTAAAGTTAAACGTATATTGCCGAAGTCACTATCAAAAATAATGTTGCACGAACCATGCAGACATATATTGCATGTGACAAACGTAAATATATTTCATCAAGAAAAGTATATTTTAAAGGAATTGTAACTGATGGAGAAAAATATATAATAATCCAGTTTGCTGATGACACTTCCCTTTTGATGAATTGATCAGAACAATCTTTAAAGTAAGCATTAACAGTTTTGGACATGTTCTTTTTTATTAATGGACTAAAGGTTAATTTTGATAAAACTTAATAAATTAATTTGGATAGGATCAATGAAATACAGTACTAAATCTATTAACACAAAATAAAACTAGCATGGGGGAAACAAAATTTAAGATTTTAGGAATAGATTTTGATGTAAATCTTGATTATATAGGATAGCCGAGTTAAATTTTAATGAGAAATTGATAAAACTTTAAAATTATATACTTTATTGGTAAAACAGGATGTTACCTTACCCCTTTTGGAATAATCTCTGTTTTAAAAGCTTTGTTATTACCATTATATACACATTCTTTCATCAATCTGCTAACACTAATAAGAAAATAGCTAAAACAATAGTGACCTTATGTATAATTTTGTATGGGAAAGAAAACCTAGACTTAAGCAAAACTATTAATTAAAAACTATGAAGTAGGTGTGCTTGGAATAGTTGATTAAAATAGCTTTATTCATTGATTAAAACTCAAATGATTTAAACAATATATTGTAAATTCCCGTAGCAAATGTTTCTATTTAATTGATTATTCCACTAGACTTATAAAAATATCAATGGGATGGTTATATTGTAAACTATAATGAAAAATAAATAAATATAAAAATGCCTTCTGGATTGATGTTCTTAAGAAATTTTTATAAAACATATTCAATATATATATTTTTACCCATATTTTACAACAAACTGTTTGGTGCTAATTTGAGAAAGTTTTAATTTATATGAATATGTGTGACACTCGGATATTTTTTGTGTAGACATTATAGTAAATACAGTCTTATACGTAAAACAAGAGGAACTTGAAAATAATTATGGCATTTAACTATATTTTTTATAATACCATGCACTTGTTACTGAAATAAAACGTATCATGCTTAATTGCATTATATACTGACGGGCAAAAGAAACGCCCCATTCCATGTTCTCGACAACGCAATTGTCAACGTAGCGTTCGTGACGTCGCCTGTACACACGGATACGCCTGTAGGCGTTCCATAAGTTGAAACGCGACTCGTCGCTGAACACCACGTTCTGCCAACGCTGACCGCGATGGTTGCGGGCCCAGATCAGACGTTGGTGACGGTGGCGAACTACTTAACGCGACGTCGATTCCGCCCTCACAAACCTGTCACGCAAATGACGTTGACGTATAAATTATCTTGTCTTACAGACGTCACACGAGGTCTTCCTGAACGTGGCCGATCGGCAAACGTTCCCGTAACTCAAACACACGTCGAACAAGACGCCGAATCGTCGAACGCGAGACGTTAAAACGTTTGGCGACTTGTTCTTGCGTTCGCCCGCATTCGAGCATGGCCAAAACGCGAGCTCTCTCTTCAGAATTTAGCCTTGAAATTCTTAAATACGAATGTTTAATCAGAAAATCTCTGAAATTGTGATTGTCTATCGACTAGCACATGTAACTGTGTAAAATGTGATCGATTTCATCACGTGGTAAACATACACGAGGTGCACGTGGAAATCATGAGCAGCCATCGGAAATGGACTTCGGGCTGATAGAAGCGCACGATTTTCTTTGCCGTGATTGTCGGTCAATGTACATGTATACAGATTACATTTCACTAAAATTTCAATAGGTATGAGGAAAATAACGCCAAATTCCGTTGGGGCGTTTCTTTTGCCCGTCCGTATACCTATAACCATTAAACAAGAATCCTTGTATCATTAATGTATAAATTGCTACATTAAATTTATTGTTATGACTGATAAATAAGTATAGACATTTTAAAGAATAAGGATGCTAGTTCTCACTTAAAATGAAATTATGTTTTTCATGATGTAAATATAAATTGGAAAATAACTCATAGTTATGTATTTGAATGTACAAATGATACATATTAATAATGGCTTCAAAAAAGAATAATTCATAGAATATTGGCAACAAATACACTCCTATGTAAAATGAAAGTTGTAACCAGTAATTTATGTACCTTTTGTAATGACAAAGAAGAAACACTTCTACACATATTTTGGGAATGCATTTAAAAAAAATATATTGAAAGATAATAGTTTTAAGAAGGACATTGATAGTAAATTGATTATTTACTTTCAGATAACATGTAAAATGTGTGTGTGTGTGTGTAAGAGGAAGAATACTAAAGCATCAATTAAAGGATTAAAAGCATGTCTTAAATATCCATATAACATTTATAATGAAGTAATACCCGATATATCAGTATCCAAAATCTAGTCGATTGTACAATTATTCCTTTGCTTATTAATATGTACCTGAATGTAATTTTGCGTTTACATTGTTATGAAGGCTGTTACTTCTGTTATAAAATTTACAACAGTATGATATAATATGCAAATATTGTAAAATATTCTATATAAAAACAAACTTTTATGAAATAAAAAAATGCTTACACCATCTTAACATATCAAATGTCCAACTTATGTTTTATACGTGTGCATATATATCTACATTGTTTGTGTATGTATGTGATATATTGTAAGATGAACTACAGGATGCTTCCCCGACCTGCTCTCACCAATGACGGAGAAAATAATAGTTTGATATTATATCTATATGTTTTAACAAAATAACGACTATGCAATTATTAATAATTTTATCATTACGATACTTTTTTCCAAATTAATACATTTTCTTTACCATTTGATGTAAAAAAAAACAAAAACAAAAAAAAAATAAAATAAAAAAAATCAAAAAAAAACAGAAGGATCTTCACATGCTCTATAGGTGCGATAGACATTTGTTATTTATTATTAATTGTGTTCGTGAAAATTAAGTTGACTCACGCTTACTACATGATGGTGCATTTAAAAGTACATGTACCTAAATTGTCGTATTTTTCTATGTTATCATATTATTATTATTACTACTATTATTATTGAAGAATTTTATTCGAGACTGGGTTGTTTTTTTTTGCCTTATGCCTGGAAAATCATTTTTGTATCAGCAGCTAGTAGACCCATTGACCAACCGTTGAAATTTGATATCAGTTAATGTGGATCATATTCCACTCATATATTATAAATTACGGAATCAATGTTTTGTCATGTTTATTAACATATCTATTTAATAAATCATTTATGTTTTATAAGGATTTTACTCGATGCTTCGGGCGTGGCTGTTCGCTTTATATTTACACGAATTTTCGTTGGATCAGGCGACCGGGAATACTAATACACGCTGTATTTTTAAGTGAACGAAAGCAAGACTATAAATTGTGTTTCATGGTGCTAATGATTTAAATCACTTTCCACTCTATGAAAATAATTCACGGAAACTTATTTTGTTTCTCTCCATTTCAACGAGTATCCCGTATTTTTTGTTCCATTTATCCATTCACTTTTAAATCTTCCAGACACTTCATAAATATATTGATTTACTTTCTGTTCGGCCGTTTGCTTTTCCCTCAAAGACTAAAACAAATTTACAATGATTCGGTCTACCATTAACACAGTTAGCTTCCTTAGCAATTGCAAATATGTTTCGCTGCAGAGCGTAACTG
>CM037788.1:2406677-2426694 GCA_021229015.1 Solen grandis
AAATTTTTAAAGGGAAAAAAAAAAAATTTTTAATAAAAATTTTCCCAAGCGGAAATTTCGTTTAAAATGTTTTTCAGAGCCTAGGACTCATATAAAGTCACATTTGAAATTGACTACAAAAGTTTGTAAAAGGGTCCAAGCCTTTTTTAAAGGGGCCGATTTTTATCATTTTTTAAAAAAATGTGATTTACGTTCTTTTTGTTTTTCCCGGGTGCCTTTTTTTCAAAATTCAAAAAGTCCAACACTATGGGGGATCCAAGATTCAAACCCAAAGGGACGTAAATTTTTAAAAAATGGTTAAAAAACTGTCCTTTTTGAGATAAAAATTTTAAAATTTTTGGTCAGTTAGTGGGTCTCGGGATGTCAAACAATTATTGAAAATAAACGTCATAACGTCACTGACGTCATTTGTTTATTTTTAAAATTTTTCTTTTTTTCTTCCAACTAAACTTTATTTTAATATTTTCAATAGCCCTGGGAAAACCAAATTAAAATTTTTAAAGGTTTTTTTAGTCACGAGGGGAAATTTTGATTTCAATGTTTATCAGCAGCCCTATACGTCACATGACGTCACAGCTAAAAATATGAAAATTTGGTGTTCGCGCTCACAGCTTCATTTATGGCCCGGTTTTGTTTTAAAATTTTAAACAGTGGTACATCTTAAAACTAAGGTGTGCATACCCTTTCCCAGCAAACTAAATTTCCGAAAGATCGAAGTTCTGTGGCTGAAATAAAATTCGAACATAGGACCGAAAATTTCTTTTAGGATTAAAGAGTTTCATAGTTCAGAATAATGAATTTTTCCGAGTTATGACAAAAGGGTTTATGCATTTTTGAACAAAAGCATCTTCCACCCTATGACGTCATATGACTTAACAAAAAATAGTAAAAAATTTTGGTTTCACGCTCTACACCCCGCCATTTATGGTGGGATTTTCTTAAAATTTTTTCACAGATGGTACATTTTAAAACAAAGGGTTTCAATCCTGTAAGCTAACTAAAATTCCGAAAGACAGAAGTTCTTTTCCTTTGAAATAAGATTCGAACATAGGACCAAAAATTTTCATTTTAAAAATTAAAGAGCTTCAGGATGAGATAGAAAATTGAAACTTACACAGTTTGCATTCTGCGGGTTTTCTTAATATTTTTTGAGTCGTGACGTCAAAGGGTCGCCCATTGACGTAAAGATACTTCTTAATTTTCATTTTAGGGCAATGATTTCGACATGATGCCATTGTTCAGAATAATGTAGTTTTTTAGAGTTTTTAAAGTAAAGAGGGCCTTTTTGAAAAAAAGCATTTTCACACCCTATGACATCATTAAACTCAGACTAAAAATTTGAACAATGGTTTAGCGGCCCTATTTTGCCGTTTTTTTATGGTGGGATTTTCTTCAAATTTTCACAGAGGGTACATTTTGAACAAAGGGTTGTACATATCCAGCCAGCTTACCGAAATTCCGGAAAACCGAAGTTCTGTGGCTGAAGAAATATTCAAACTAGGACCAAACATTTTATTTTAGGTTTGGGAAGAGCTTCAGGTTTGAGATAGAAATTAAACTTACACAGTTTGCAGTTCTCCCACATTTTTTTTACAAATTTTTTGAATCGTGACGTCAGGGGACGTAAAATAAGCATACCACTTAATTTTAATTTGAGGCAATGTTTTTCGACATGATGCCAGTTTTTTTGAATAATAAAAATTTCAGAGTTATTGCAGTAAAGTATGCGCTTTTAGCAACAGGATTTTCAGCCCCCTATGACGTCACGGGCCCTCAGAAACTAAAAAAAATTTGTGAAAAAAAAGGTTTGCGCCTACAGCCGGCCCTTTATGATCAATTTTCTTCAAATTTTTACAGGGGTACACTTTAAATTTAAAGGGGTGAATATTTTGTCAACTAACCTTAATTCCGAAAAACCGAAGAAATTTGGCTGAAAAAGATTCGAACATAGGGTCAAAAAATTTTTTTTTAAGGTTAAAAACTTGGGATGAGATAGAAAAATGAAACTTAAACATTAGCAGTTCGCATAATTTTTTAATGTATTTTTTAGTCGTGACTTTATATGACGTCATAAGAATAATACTACTATTGCTACTTATTTTTTTTTTCTTTTGTAACAAAACGCTTTTTTTTGCTGGTATTTATGTCAAATTTTTCAGCATGAAAAATGAAATACTACTAGAGGGGAGTTTTTACATGAAACTTTTTGCTCCTGCTTTTTGCATTAACACAGGTTGCAGAAAGTCCTATCATTCTTTAGACGAAGACTTTTAGTTATTCTTTTCCCTTTTTAAATTTTTTTTTTCCTCCTTTTGAGGTTGTAATTTTAAACCCAAAAATTTCAATTTTAGATAGAGTCTTCAAATTGGTTTTTAGTGATCAGCTAAATAGATCCCCTTTTGATTTTTGCAGTTTCAAATATTTTGGACCATATGACGTCATAGCTGAAAACTACTACAAAAGTTTGTTCGTGGCTACAGCCTTTGGGTTATGAACCTTTTTTCATCAAAATTTCACAAATGTGATATTAATATCTAGTTTGCACCCCGGTGTCCGTTTTTAAAAATTCAAAAGCCCAAATTTGTAAGCGAACCCAAGATTCAACAATGACGTCAAATTTCAAATGCATAAAACCTTCCAGAAAAGCTAGAAAGCTGATATTTAGTTTAATATTAACCTAGACTTCTTTAAATTCTAAAAAATAAACCCCATATGACGTCCATGACGTCTAATGTATTAAAACGTTTGTTTTAAAACTTAAGGGTTTTTAAGCCCTGTAGGCTTTTTGGGCTTTCTGCCTAAAGCAAAAGTCCTTTTTGGGTTTGTTATGTTTATTATTAATTATTATTATTCTTTCTTCCTCACGGTTTTTTCAATGTTCAACGTCCAGGAGAATAAATTTCGATGGCAATTATTCATATCGTAATTAAAAAATTCAAAATTTTCTATGCCTATGACGTCATTGACGTCACACTTGGGCAATTTGCTACAAAAGTTTGTACGGGTCCAGAGCGATAATTAATAAACCGATTTTCATAAAATTTTCACAGAATGTGTACATTAAGTTCTAGTTGTGCTCTCGTTGTCCTTTTTTTTCAAATTCGAAAAGCAAAAGGGTTCTAGGGCGAATGCAAGATTCAACCAAAGGACTAAAATTGATAAATCTCATAAAATCGTCCCTAAATGAACAAAAGGGTTGATATTTTGTCAGTATAAGATCTCCGAAAATTTTTAAATTTTTTTGTGAAAAGGGACGCTTGTGACTCATAGACGTCAAAAATTTTCTAATTTTTAACACATAATTATATATTTAAATGTCCAAGAAAATGAAATTTTGATGTCATACTCCAAGAAATGTTATTTTATTTCTATATTTTCATATGTCTATGACGTCATATGACGTCCACTTGAAATAAGCTACAAAATTTTCCCGGGGCCAGAGCCATTATTAATAAACCCATTTCTAAAATTTTTCACAGAAGTTAATTAAGTTCTATTTTGGCATCCCGGGCCGTTTTTCAAAATTCGAAAAAGTCCAAAGGTTCTATACGATTCCAAATTCAAACCCAAAGGCGAAATTTTCAAATTCTTATAAAATGGGTCCTATTTGAACAGAAAGATATATGGGTCAGTATATAGGCTCGGGGATTTTTAAACATTTTGTAAAATAAATTTTAATGACGTCACGTGACTCATTATATGAAATAATTTCTAATTCTAACAAGTTATTTATATTGAATTTTTGAAGCAATAAAAATTTTAAATGCCGCATGCTTCAGATGCTAAAATTTTCGATTTCAATGTTTTTTCAGAATCTATGACGTCATATGAGTCACATTTAAAATTTGACTAAGAAAGCTTGTACACGGCCAGAGCCTTATTAAGGGGCCGATTTCATAAAATTTTTCACAGAATGTGTATATTACGTTCTTATTTGTATCCCGGGTGTCCGTTTTTCAAATTCGAAAACCCAAGCATATATGGCGGATCCAAGTTTCGAACCAAGCTCAATATTTAAATGCTTAAAAAAACGTCCTATTTGAGATAGAAACGAAATTTTGTCATTATAGGTCTCTGGTGTTTTTAAAAATTTATTGAAAATAAACTCTATGACGTCACTGCGTCATTTGTTTATTATTTTTATTATTTTCTTTTTCCCTAACAACCTTATTTTAATATTTGCAAATCCGGGAATGAAATTTTTAGGGGTTTTTGGCACGGGGGGAAAATTTTGATGCACCCTACTGCATATATGTACCATATCTCAAAAAATATCGATTTTTTTAAAAAGTATGAATAAGAATTATAGCGAAAAATTGACGTTTCCCAAAATATTTATTTATTGAAATTGGTTTTTCGCAATACAAAATTAAAAACAAAAAACTAAATGAAATGAAGCTAATTTTTCTGATAATATGCTGTTTTTTTGAGGGTTTAACAGTCAATATCTCGAAAAACCGAAATAATTTATACATTATGCGTATAAAATGAGGGATTTTTTAACGGACCAATTTAATGAAAATTGACTTCATTAAAAAAGTTACATGAAAATAAATATTTCATAATCAGCATCAAAAAAAAATGGAAAAAGGGCACGCGCAGGGTCACCAAGCTTAAATACTGCGCAACGACTTAAAAAAAAAAAATTAAATTCAATTGAGGGGATATCGTATTTTTTTTTTTTTTTTTTTTTTTTCGAAGTTACTGTTTCCAAAAAGCATGAAGTAAAACATTACAACGGGACAAGACAAAAACCTATTTTCAACACTTTAGCTACGAGCATTTTTCAAACCTTTAAAAAAATTTACACCACATTTTTGCCATCTAAAAAAAGCGGCAAAAATCGGGAAACCCAAAAACGCCAAAATCGCTAAATACTTTAAATACGTTACGGGTCGAAAGGATATAGCACTATACAAGTATTCAATACTTCTTCCTACTGAGGGTAAAATTAAACAAGTTTCAAATAGCTGGGGTGATGAAATTTTATTTGGAAAGTTAAAACAAAATTTAACCTGTTTTTATTTTTCTTTTTATTCATATGACAATATAAATTTTGTTTAAACTACATGTCAAAATATGGCGGACTTTTATTAAAATTTACAGAATGTTTCTATTTGTGCCATTTTATATAGAAATAGAGGGGAAAAAAGTTGCAATTTGGACAATTATCTATTTTCATCTTCTATATATACTATTAAAGCAATGTTGCAGAAAATCCTTCATTTTTAAACGAATGACATCTATTTTTTTTAGATTTCTTGAAATTTTTTCTAAATGCATATTTTAATTTTTTGGAACCATGTTACTTCCGTTTTCCAAAAAACCAAAGGTCAGGTCATATATCAATTATCGGGTTTTTTTTTTCGGCCTTAAATATCTCAAAAACTAAATATTCTATCGGGGGAAATATTGTATAATTTGTAGTGCTTAAAAGACCTTTCAATTAAAATTTTTTTTGATACCGGGGTTTAATCGGTTTATTATTTTGGGGAAAAAAAAAATTTGGTAACCCCCAGTGTTTTAACTTTTATATCTCGAAAAAACCTTTTACTTTTAAAAAATATGATAATATTATTTGTAAAGCAAAGTTTTGGGCCCTTCTTTTTATGCTAAAATTATTCATCCTTAAAAAAACATGGCCGCCAGGCGGGTCTTATTTGCCTTTAATTTTATATAAGAAACCTTTAAACAACATCTCCTCTGAACCACTGGACAGAATTTGATTAAACTTGCAGGGATGATCCTTGGGTCAACCTTCACAAAAGTTGCTAAAATAAACTTGATCCATGTAGAACTCTGGTTGCCATGGCAACAAAAAAAAAAAAAAATGAAAACTTAAAAAATCATCTTCTTCAAAACTACTGGCCAGATTTTAAAATAAATTGGTACAGATGTTCCTTGGGTCAACCTTACCAAAGTTCTAAAATTCCGAAACCACTGGACAGAATTTATTAAACTTGGCAGGGATGATCCTTGGGTCAACCTTCACAAAAGTTGCTAAAATAAACTTGATCCATGTAGAACTCTGGTTGCCATGGCAACAAAATGAAAAAAAAATGAAAACTTTAAAAATCATCTTCTTCAAAACTCTGGCCAGATTTTAAAATAAATGCTAAAATTATTACCATCCTAAAAAACATGCCGCTCAGGGCGCGGGCTTATTTGCCTGTATGTATATAGATAAACCTTTAAACAACATTTCCTCTGAAACCACTGGACAGAATTTGATTAAACTTGGCAGGGATGATCCTTGGGTCAACTTTCACAAAAAGTTGCTAAAATAAACTTGATCCATGTAGAACTCTGGTTGCCATGGCAACAAAAAGAAAAAAATATGAAAACTTAAAAATCATCTTCTTCAAAACTACTGGCCAGATTTTAAAATAAATTGGAAAAAAAAATTTTTTTTTGCTAAATTATCATCCGTAAAAAAACATGGCGCCAGGGGCGGGGCTTATTTGCCTTAATGTATATGAGAAACCTTTAAACAACATCTCCTCTGAAACCACTGGACAGAATTTGATTAAACTTGGCAGGATGATCCTTGGGTCAACCTTCACAAAAGTTGCTAAAATAAACTTGATCCATGTAGAACTCTGGTTGCCATGGCAACAAAAAGAAAAAAAATGAAAACTTTAAAAATCATCTTCTTCAAAACTACTGGCCAGATTTTAAAATAAATTGGTACAGATGTTCCTTGGGTCAACCTCTACCAAAGTTGCTAAAATTATTCCGATCCGTAAAAAAACATGGCCGCCAGGGGCGGGGCTTATTTGCCTTATATGTATATAGAGAAACCTTTAAACAACATCTCCTCTGACACCACTGGACAGAATTTGATTAAACTTAGCAGGGATGATCCTTGGGTCAACCTTCACAAAAGTTGCTAAAATAAACTGATCCATGTAGAACTCTGGTTGCCATGGCAACAAAATGAAAAAAAAAATGAAAATTTTAAAAATCATCTTCTTCAAAACTACTGGCCAGATTTTAAAATAAATTGGTACAGATGTTCCTTGGGTCAACCTCTACCAAAGTTGCTAAAAATTTTCTGATCCGTAAAAAACATGGCCGCTAGGGGCAGGGCTTATTTGCCTTATATGTATATAGGTAAAACTTTAATCAACATTTCCTCTGAACCACTGGACAGAATTTGATTAAACTTGGCAGGGATGATCCTTGGGTCAACCTTCACAAAAGTTGCATAAAATAAACTTGATCCATGTAGAACTCTGGTTGCCATGCAACAAAAAGAAAAAAAATGAAAACTTTAAAAATCATCTTCTTCAAAACTAGTGGCCAGATTTTAAAATAAATTGGTACAGATGTTCCTTGGTCAACCTTTTTATCTCAGGTGAGCGATTTAGGGCCATCATGGGCCTCTTGGTTTATTATTCTTATTATTCTTTTTTTCTTCCTCTTATATTTGTGTTAATTTCGAGGTGTTGCCATTGATTCAGAACAATGAAAATTTTATGGCATATATTTCAAACCATGACCTTTCGGATGCAATGAATTTCATATTCATATGACTCACATAACGTCAGATTTGACGTCAGGTGAAAAAGATTGTACGCGGTCTACAGCCATTTTTTCTGGACCGATTTTCATCAAAATTTCACAAGAATGTGTATGTTAGGCTCTAGTTGTGCCTTTCGGTGTCATATTTCAAAATTCGAAAGACAAATGTTTTATGGCGAATCCAAGATTCGACTTAATGACGTCAAATTTTAAAATGCGTATAAAATTACTTCCAAAGAGCTAGAAAGCTGATATTTGGACTGAATATTTGTCTGTAAGTCTTCTTTACATTATAAAAAGATGAACGCCATATGACGTCACATGACGTCATAATGCTATTAAAACTTTCTTATTAAAACTTAACGGTTTTTAAGCCCTGTGGGCTTCATTTTTTGTATATTTTGCTTGAAATTTTGTCTGAAGATGCAGTATTAAGATTCTATGGAGCCATGTCACTTCCTTTTCCGGAAAATCCCAAAGTCAAGGTCATATATCAATTATCAGTTTTTCTTCGGCCTTGAATATCTCAGAAACGGTAAATATTCTATCGAGACACTATGCGTATAATTTGTAGTGCTTAGAAAGACCTTTCAGATGATTTTAGTTTTTTGATGATCGGGGTTGAATCGGTTGAGTTATGGCGGAAAAACAAAAAATTCGGTAACCCTCAGTGTGTTTAACAGTTTATATCTTGAAAACCTTTGAATTTTGAAAATATAATGATGAATATTATTTGTAGAGCAATGTTTGGCCGTTCTTCTGATGCTTAAAGTTTAATGATTGGCCAAAGATTCATGGAGTAATGGGAAATAACGAAATTTGTGCATATAGCTTTGGTGATTTTTTCATTTTTCAGGAGGTTTAAGAGCTTGTATCTCAAAAAATATTAAAAATATTCCGTACATAAAGCGTGTGAAAATGTAGAGAATTTTCAGACGATTTTTTGGTACCTTAAGTTTTGAAATTGAACAAATATAGGAAGTTACATAAAAAAAAAGAATTTAAACATGTAGAATTTCAGCGATTTTGCCGTGTTTTTCAAAGTTCTACGGCTAATATCTCAAAGCTTTAGAAATAAGTCCACACCTTAAGCGAGTGAATGTAGAGAATTTTAAAAACGATTATTTTGGTACTTAGAGTTTTAAAAAATTTATTAAAGTAAAGGAAGTTACATCAAAAATACGAATATAAACCCCAAGTGGAAAAAGTTTTCAGAAAAAATCCTACTTTCGCTTTCACATTAATTGAAGCATTTTCGGAAAATGTAAGTTACAGATATGTATTATCATAGAAATTGAAAAAAAAACAAAAAAAATTTTACTTATATCATATTGATATTACTAGCTAAAAAAGTGTACCGTTTCCCGGTGGCCGAGTGGTTAGAGCGTTCGCCTCGGAGCGGGAAGTCGTGGGGTTTGATACCAAAGTCTAAAAAAATGGTACTGTTATAGCTCCCTTGCTTGAAAGCTCACATATAAGGGTATTGCAGGACGGGGTTTGGGGGCGGTATAGGGTAATGGACTGGTGTGGTTTCATGCCACATGTCTACGGCGTGATACTGCAGTGTGGCAGCACTATAACTGCATTAAGTAGACATCGTCTCCAAATGACTGAAAAAACTGTCGGGACTTAAACCCAACAAACAAACAAAAAAACAAACTAAGCAAGTGTTGACAATGATTTAATGTTTTGTCAATCATTTTATTTACGTTACTTATACATATCATTGCAGCATTTCGTTACCCATAATCCTTGAGCGTTTTTTACACATATCATTTTTGACCGTTGTTGAACATTGCAATTCCCGACTTTATTGTGCATCAATCGATAAATGTTGTAAAGCTATATTCCAAATTTATGATAAATGATAACCTATGTGAAAATATATGTTATAGTACAATGTAATTTAAATGCCAGCTTGAATACCATGAGCGCGTTTTAAGTGTAGACGTTTGAAACAAAATGATCAACACATGTCATCCGTTCAAGACAATTTGCCCCGTTAGCTAAAAGCGCAAAATGAAGTAACTTTGTGTAATACAGTCGTCTTGATCGAAATATCCCAAGCGTTATTGGAATTTAACTAACGGGGCTCACACGTCGACGATTCTTTTCATGGTAGCATTTACACGGTGCATACCCATTCGCAGGCTCTCTGCGGAAATCGCTATATCGGCAGGCTCTCTGCGTTCGCACCGGTCATTCTCTCCCCATAAAAACTTCAAACGCGGGACGGAAGGAAAAGAAACAGACCAATGGTCACTTTTCAAAGGTGAGTTTGCTAAATATTAAGTATTGCAGGGAAATATAGAGGGGGCCGCCGTGGCCGAGCGTTACAGTCGTGGACTAAAAATATCTCAGTCCCTCACCGCTGTGGGTTCGAACCCGATAGGAACTTCGGTTTTTTTCATGTGAGGAAGCTTCCAGCGCTTGCGGTAGGTCGGTGGTTCTACCTGGGTCCCTCTGTTTCTCGGGTCTTCCTCCACCTGAAATTTTAGCGGGACGTCGATATATGATTGAAATACTATCACAGCGACGTAAACCCCAATACAACAACAACAACAACAAGGGAATATTAGAGTATCTTAGCTATGTATATGCGGTAAACGTTTCAATTATCAACGACTGCGACCTGAAACTTGGCCGAACAGTTTAGTGATGTACCAACATAAACACAACCTCACAGCTCTCTGCATTTTCCAGCGATTTTTTTTTAAAAGCATGCTGCCTGCGTACTTTGTGTTTTAAATTGTTGTAAAAATAACAGTTTCATGCTTCTTGCCCTTCCAGTGTTTTTTCACTGTTGGGGGAAAGGAGTCCGGGCCCAAAGGGGGCGGGGGTGAGTTTAAAAGGGGAATTTTTCTGCTATTATATTAAACCTCTTTTTTAATGATGTTTTAATTGCAAAAAATAAAAAGACCAATGATACAACATGTTGAACAGTTTTTTTTAAGAATATAACATTAAAAAAAAGTAGCAGTGAGTCCATGCACCAGTGGTTTGGTAAACTGTCCCTAGAAATGGGGGGGGGGGGGGGGGGGGGGGGGGGGGGGGGGGGGGGAGAAAGAAAATAGGGATGGGGATGCCGCCTATATTTTCCGAATAATTTGAACAAAAAAAAAAAACAAAAAAAAACAAAACAAACAAAACAATACTGCATTCAATTTTCTAATTTAACACCGTTTTATTCTCTCCTATGTAAGAAGTAGGATAGGCTGTCAGTTTTGTTGCGAAATATTCAACAACTTATTACAAATTCGATTAGGATTAAAAAAATCTTTTTGGGTGCAAAATTGCCGTGAGATATGACGTTTTCTTCTCACATTTATGTTGTTTTTCATATAAAACAAAACAAAAAACTTAAAAAACCTATCGCGTTTGCTACGGGATTGAAATGATATTAAAGTCAATATTTAAAACAGATAAATTAATATTCATTTTCTTAAAAAAAATGTACATGGCCTTGTAAAATCCGAAAAATCCGTCAAACATATATACAGCAATCTAACTGCTGCATAAATACTCCTAGAATTTGAAATTACACAAAAAATCCTTGTAAAAATTTTAATGAATTAACAGTGACGTATCTGTTCTACGCAACAACACAATAATTCGATATACGCTTAAAAATAAATTTACTTTTTTTCATTTCGATGTTTAAGAATAATAAAAAAGATTATATCAAAGCATATTATTTTTTTAAACTTAATTTTTGTAAATTTTGCCCCAGGGGCCCTTTTTTTGAAAAAAGTGATAGATTAAATCTTTGTTACTTTAAAAAAAAGGACGCTCTTCTTTTTTATTTTAAATTTTTCTTTGCAACTGTTAATGTGTAAACTGAAAAATTTCAAAATTAAAAAAAAGACTCTTTTAAATTAATACAAATATCTTTTTCAGTTTGATTCTCTCTCTTTCCCCCCCTCCTCTCTTGAAGGAATGCAATGTGGGGATTCAAATTATGAAAATTTTTTTTAAAAAAATCCCTAAAGGGGAAATTTACTTATAAAATTTTTAACAAAAAGAAAAAAAAAAAAGGTATTAAAAATTTAATTTTTAACAGATTTGTATCTGACTACGAAAAAATAAAATAAATGCAAAGAAACAAAAAAAAAAAAAAAACCAAATTCGGGAAAGGACCCCCATAAAATTATTCATTTTCCGTAAAAAATTTTATAAACCATGCTTGAAAAAACCCTTTTTTTTTGGGGTTTTCCCCGGAGTTTCCCGGGGTGTTTTTCAAAAAGGGATGTCGAGAGATCCCCCGTGCAACGAAAAAACCCCGAAAGGGGGGGGGTTTTAAAAAAATTTTTTTTTTTAAAAATGGGCCCAAATTTACCAAACTTTTTGAAAAAATAATTAAAAAAAATTTTCTTCGTGGTAAAATTTGTAGCAAATAAAAGCAAAAAACCTGCGGGCCCTTTTAAAAATCCCAAAGTTAAAGTTTATTTTTGGACTTCACAAATGGGGGGCCCCGAGTTTCAGGCGAAATTTCGCGAAATTAAAAAATTTTAAACCCCTTAAAAAAGCTAAGATCTTTTTTAATTTTCCCTTTTGAAATATTTAAAAATTTGAGAACTCCCCTTTGAAAAAGTGACCTTTTGGGCTTTTCTTTCCCCCCCCACCTTTGCTAGTTTTTAGGGGAAGAATACCGGGGAAAACGCAGAGGGGCCTCCCCATATAGCGTTTTCCCGCAGAGAGCCTCCCCTAGGGTTATGCACCCGTGTTTTAATTTTTTTTTTTCCCGCAAAACTGTCCCTAAAAATTTAAAAAAAAAAAAATTTGAGGGGGAGAATTAAAAAGGTTTTACTTTAATTGCTTATATTTTGAAAAACCTTAAAATAGACCCAAATATTAAAAAAGGAATTGTCGGGTTTTTTCAGGCCATTTATTTTGGTTTTTCCAAAAATTTAAAAAAATTGGCAATTAAAAGAAAAAAGATATCAAAAAAAAATTTATTTTTTTTTGCCCCTATGGGGTTTAAAATTTTAAAAAAATTCAAAGTATGAAGGGCCAAAAACGAAAAAAAAAGTAAAAAGGGGGGGGGAAATTTTTAAAATTTTAAAATTTTTTCCCGGTATTGATATTTATATTTTTCAATTTTCAGAAATTTCCCATCATTGTATCAAAGAAAGAAATTAGTTAGGGGCTTTCCGCCCTTTCGGCGGGGAAAAAACCCCCTTTTTTTTTTGTACGTTTTTTTTTTGGCTTTTTGCCCCTTTTGGCAGAAAGTCCTTTTGGGGTTTTTACGTTTTTTTTTTATTTTTTATTAGGATTTCTGCCTAAAGCAAAAATCCCCATTGGGGTTTTTTTTCTGTTTATTATTAGGGGGCCCTTTTTCTGCCTAAAACAAAAAAAGTCCTATTGGGTTTTTTTTGTTTTTTAGGGCTTTCTGCCTAAAGCAGAAAAAACCATTGGGTTTTTGTTTTTTTTTAGGCTTTCCCCGCCCCAAAAAAGGGAAAATCCTCTTGGGTTTTTTTATGTTTATTTGGGTTTTTTGCCTAAAAAAAAAAATTTTCCCAAATTTGGGTTTTTTTGTTTATTTTAGGGGGGTTTTTTGCCACTGGCAGAAAGTCCTATTGGGGTTTTTATGTTTTTTTTAGGGTTTTTGCCTAAAACGAAAATCTATTGGGGTTTTTTCTTTTTTTTTTTTTTTTTCTTTTTTCTTCTTATTCTTTTTTTCTTTTCCCCCCTTTTTTTTGGTTAATTTCGGGTGTTGCCCCTGACTCCCCAAAAATGAAAATTTTTTGGGTTTTTTTCCCAAAACCCTGAGTTTCAGAGCAATGAATTTTTTTCATACGGGCGTCATATTAGTCGTGGATCAGGGGAAAAAGTTTTTTTCGCGGTTTAAAAAAACCATTATTTTTTTGGCCCACCTTTTTATCCCAAAAATTTTACAGAATTTTTTAAAGTTAGGTTTTTTTGCATCCCCGGGGTCCCCTTTGGGCAAAATTTTAAAAGGGCCATGGTTTTAGCGAATCCAAGATTGAAAAACCCAAAAGGGGGGAAATTTTTTAAAGATTTCAAAGCCCTTTAGTCATATGAGTCACATTTGAATTACTACGAAAATTTGTACACGGCCAGGCATTATTTTTGGGGGGATTTTTTTCAAATTTTCACGAATGTGTATTTTACGTTTTTATTGTGTATACTGTGTCCGTTTTTCAAAATTCAAAAAAATCCAAAAAATCTATGGCGGATCCAAGATTCGAACCAGGACGTCAATTTTTTAAAAACTTATAAAAATGTCCATTTGAGAAGAAAAATTGAAATTTTGCGTTGTGGTTTGGGTGTCTAACAATTATGGAAAAAAAAACGCATATGACGTCACGGACGTCATTTTTTATCATTTTTATTCTTTTCTTCTTCCTAATAAAACGTTTTTATAAAATTTTTGCAAAAGTCCTAGGCCTGAAAAATTTTTATGGGTTTTTTTGTGTGTGAGGAAATTTTTTTTCCAATGATTGTCGCAGCCCATGGTCACATGCGATACAGCTAAAAATGTAAAAAATGGTGTTTTTTCGCTCTACAGCCGTATTTTTTTTCGGATTTTCTTCAAATTTTCACAGATGTACATCTTGAAACTAAGGTGTGAATGTTTGCAGCTAACCCAAATTCCGAAAGGCCGTGTTCTGTGGCTTAAATAAGATTCGAACATGGCCGAAAAAAATTTTATTTTAGGTTAAAAAGCTTCGGATGGATAGAAAGTTGAAACTTCACGTTTGCAGTTTTGCAGAAATTTTTACAAAAATTTTGAGTCGTGAGTTATGACGTATGTGACGATAGGCATTTCTTCTTAATTTTCATTTTTGGGAATGATTTCGAATGATGCCAGTTTTCAGAATAATGAAAAAATTTTTGAGTCACGAGGTAAAGTTTCGCTTTTTACAAAAGCTCTTCAGTACCCTTTTACGCCATATGCGTCACAGCTAAAAAATAGTGAAAAAATGGTGTTCGCGCTCTCAGCCGTCATTTTGGGCGGATTTTTTTCAAAAATTTTTTAAGATGGTCATCTTGAAACGGTGTGTATTCTGGCTTCCTTGAAAAAGGAAAATTCTGTGGTTAAATAAGATTGAAAAGGGAAAAATTTTTTTATGTTAAAGGGGGTGGGGGGGTAGGGTTGAAAATTAAAGTTTGGTTTGGGGAATTTCTTTTTTTTCATTTTTTTGGTCGGAGCTTGGGGCATGGACGTCATGGCATTTCTTTTTAAATTTTCCATTTTTGGGCAATAATTTGAATGATGCCGTTTTCAAAAAAAAATTTCAGGTTTTGCCCAGTAATGTATGGTTTTGAAAAAAAACTTTTGGGGTATATAATGAAATAAATAAAAATGTGAAAAATGGTTGTTCGCGCTCTAAGCCGTATTTATGGTTGGATTTTTTTTTCCCAAAAGTTTACAGATGGTACTTGTCGAAACTAAGGTGTGCTTTTTCCCGTAGCTAACCGAAATTCCAAAGACCAAAGTTTTTGTGGCTTAAATAAAATTCGAACATGGACCGGGAAAATTTCATTTTAGGTTAAAAGGCTTCGGATGAGTAGAAAAGTTGAATTAAATGTTTGCAGTTTTGCAGAATTTTACAAAATTTTGAGTCGTGACGTATATGACGTCATGTGAGTCTAGGGATCTTCTTAATTTTTTTTTAGGGCAATGATTTCGACTTTTGCCCGTTGTTTAGAATAATGAAAATTTAGAGTCACGGAGTAAAGTATTCGCTTTTTAACAAAGCATCTTTGTACCCTATGCGCCATATGGGGCGTCACAGTAAAAAAAGTGAAAAATGGTGTTCGCGATCTCGCCGTCATTTTGGTCGGATTTTCTTAAATTTTCCAGATGGTCATTTGAATCAAGGTGTGATATCCCGTAGCTAACCAAAATCCCAAGACCGAAGTTCTGTGACTTAAATAAGATTCGAAATAGGACCGAAATTTCATTTTAGATTAAAAAGTTTTAGGATGGATAGAAGTTTAAACTTTAAAAGTTTGAGTTCTGCAGAATTTTACATATATTTTTAGTCGTGAGTATTGACGTCATGTGGTATAGGCATACTTTTAATTTTCTTTTAGGCAATAATTTTGACATGATGCCAGTTTTTCAGAAATGAAAAATTTTAGAGTTTGACAGTAATGTATCGCTTTGAAAAAAAACTTCTTCAGCACCCTATGAGTCACATGACGTCACGCAAAAATAGTGAAAAAATGGTGTTGCGCTCTCAGCCGTCTTTTTTTTGGGCGGATTTTTTTCAAATGTTTTCAGTGGGACTTGTCGAACTAAAGGGGGCTATCCTGTCAGCTAACCGAATTTCCCAAAAACCAAAATTTTGTGGCAAAAAAAAAATTCGAACATGGACCGAAATTTCTTTTTGGATTAAAGGCTTCAGGATGAGTGAAAATTGAACTAGCCGTTTGCAGTTCTGCGAATTTTTACATATATTTTGAGTCTTGACGTCAATGAAGTATCTGCGTCTTTGCATTTTCTTAATTTCATTTTAAGGCAATGTTTTTCCCCTGATCCCCAGTTGTTCAGAAAAATGAAATTTCAGAGTTAGACAGTAAAGTATGCGCTTTTGAAAAAAAAATTTTCAGCCCCTTTGTGACTCATGTGACGAAAAGCTAAAAGAGCCCTTTTCAAAAGAAAAAATAATAAAAAGGGAAAAAGGTGAGAATTTAATATATAGTCTTTCTAACGGAATAAATTTAATTTTTCCCAATTTTAGCAAAAAGTCCTTCTTCGTTCAACGATTGAAATCTGTTATTTTATTTTCTTATTATTCTTTTTTTCTTCCTTTTATATTTGTGTTAATTTCGGGGTTTTCCATTGACTCAACAATGAAATTTTTATGGATTATTTAAAACCTGTGCTTTCGGTGAAGGTATTACATATTCTATGACGTAAAAACGTCGATTTGACGCAGGTAAAAAAAGTTTTTTTCGCGGTTTCAGCCATTATTTCTTGCCGATTTTCATCAAATTTTCAAGAATGTGTATGTTAGGCTCTAGTTGTGCACCCGGTGTCCGTTTTTCCAAAATTCGAAAAATTCCAGGGTTTTAGCGAACCCAAGATTCAAATAAGGTCGTAAATTTTTAATGTTATAAAATCTGTCCTGTTAAAGATAAAAAGTTTTATTTAGTGTAAAAGGGTTTAGATTTTTTAAAATTTTGTGAAAATAAAGTCATATGACGTCACGTGACGTATTATATTTTTATGTTTTTTCTAATATTAACAAGAATATTTCTATATGTTGAAATTGTCGAAGGGGCAATGAAAATTTAAGACAATTTTTTAAAAATGGTAAAATTTTGATTTTTTTGTTTTTCATATCCTTTTGAGCATATACGTCACATTTGAATTTTCCCAAAAAAAGATTGTAGCGGTCACAGCCTTTGTTGTGAACCAATTTTCATCAAATTTTCAAGATTGTGTAATTGTTCTGTTGTGCATCTCGTGTCCTTTTTTTAAAATTCGAAAAGCCCATGGTTCTATGCGAATCCAAGATTCGAAAAAGGTTTCTAAATTTTTAAATGTTATAAATGGGTCCTATTTCAGATAGAAAATTGTTTTTGGGTCGTATATGGTTCTGGGAGTCTTAAATTTTGTGAAAAGAAAGTCATATGACGTCACGTGACGTATTATTGAAAATGTATTTCAAATTTAAAAAGGTATTTTATATGTTGAAATTGTGAAGGGCAATAAAAAATTTTTATGAAAAATGATTCAGACGCAAAATTTTCGTTAAATGATTTTCAGAACCCTTGACGTCTTGACTCACTTTTGAATTTGACTAAAAAAGTTTGTAAGGGTCCAGAGCCTTTTTAAATGGGCCATTTTTATAAATTTTTACAGAATGTGTATATTACGTTTTATTGTGTTACGGTGTCCTTTTTTTAAAAATTCGAAAAGTCCAAGATTATGGGGGACCCAAATTTCGAACCAAAACGTCAATTTTTAATGTTATAAAACCTGTCCTATTTGAGATGAAAGGTGAAATTTTGTCAGTTATAGGTCTCGGGGTTTTTCTTAAAAATTATGTGAAAATAAACGTTTATGACGTCACGTGACGTCATTTGTTTTTATTTTATTTTCTTTTCTTTTTTCTATCCAAAAAAAAAATGGTTTTTTTAAATATATGATGAATAAAAATTTTAGTGAATAATTTGACGTTTCCAAAAATATTTAGTTTATTAAAATTGGTTTACGCAAAACAAAGTTTTAAACAAAAAAAAAAAAAAAAATAAAAAAAATAAGCTTATTTTTCTGATAATATGTTTTTTCTTGAGGTTTAACAGTCAATTTTTCAGAAAAAGACTGAAAATAGGTTTATACGTTGCGTTTTTAAAATGTAGATGTTTTTTGAGTTTCTAAAAGGTACCCAAATTTATTGAAATTGGGCTTCATATAAGAAAGTTAATGGAAAAAAGATTTTCATAATTTAGCATCAAAAAAATATGGAAAAGGTCACGCGAGTGGTCACCAAGCTTAAATCTTTCGCAAAAGATTTTAAAAAAAAAAATTAAAAAAAAAAAAAAAAAAATATCAAATTGCAATTGAGGGCTATATTTGATTTGTTTTTGTTTTTTTTTCGAATGTTGTGTTTCCAAAATAGCATTGAAAATTAATCATGTACAAAGGCCAAAAAACAAAAATCCTATTTGCAAAACTTGTAGCTAGCGAGCAGTTTTCAAGCCCTTTAAAAATTACCGCAGCCCCACATTTTAGACCCTCTAAAACGCTTTTTTATGCTGATCTCAATTGCATCAGTTTGTGGCTGGGATGTTACCTTTCAAAAAAATCACCATTGTTCGAAATTCCCGGAATTTTGGAAAAAACGGAGCCCAAACCGCCAAAAACGCTAAATAGTTTAACACGTTTCAGGTGTCGAAAGGAATTTTGCACTATACAAATATTCAAAAACTTCTTCCTACTGAGGCTAAAATTTTAAAAAGGTTAAAATGAGCTGGGTATAAAATTTTATGTGTGTGAAATTTTGAAACTTACATTTGAAACCCTTTTCATTTTTTTTTTCAGTCTATGAATATTTTTAAATTTTGTATGTAAACTCATGTGCAAGAATGGGCGGGGACTTTTATTAAAATTCACAAAAAATGTGTTCTATTTTTTGCTTTTTTATTTGAAATGAGGAGATAAAAAAGTTGATTTGGCGTTATTATTATGTCATTTCTATTATATACTTATAAAGCAGATTTTGCAAAAAGCCCCTATATTCTTTAAAACGAGACATTGGGGTTTTTATTAGGATTTTCTCCCTAAAGCAGAAAGTTATTGGGTTTGTTATGTTTATTAGGACTTTCTGCCAAAAGCAAAAAGTCCTATTGGGTTTGTTATGTTTTTATTAGGACTTTTGCCACGGGCAGAAAGTCCTATTGGGTTTGTTATGTTTTTTATTATTCTTATTCTTCTTTTTTTGGTTTTCTCCCTAAGGCAGAAATTTCATATTGGGTTTGACGTTTTTTTTATTTTTCTTCTTCTTTTCTTTCTTTTTTTTTTCCCTCTTATATTTGTGTTAATTTCGAGGTGTTGCCATTGACTCAAAAACAATAAAAAATTTTTATGGATATTTTAAAACCCATGAGCTTTCGGATGCAGAATTTTATTTATACGCTAATGACGTCAGATTTGGTCAGGGGGGAAAAAGTTTGTAGCGGTCTACAGCCATTATTTCTGGATCGATTTTTATAAAAAATTTAAGAAGTGAGTTAGGTTTATTTGTGCATCCCTGTGTCGTTTTTTTAAAATTCGAAAAGCCATGGTTCTTAGGGGAAACCAAGATTCGAACAAGGTCGTAAATTTTAAAAAGGTTAAAAAATCTGTCCCATTTAAGATAGAAAGTTGATATTGAGTCGTTTTTAGGTCTCTAGAAGTTTTAAAATTTTTTTGAAAAGAAAAAGTATTGAGTCACTGGGGTCATTATATGATAAGTATTTTATATTAAAAAGAAATTTTTATATGTTGAAAATTTTTGAAAGGGCATGAAAAATTTTTGACACATCTTTTAAAAGGGGGGGAAATTTTTATTTCTATGTTTTCAATGCCCTTGACGTCATTGGTCCACTTGAAATTGCAACAAAAGTTTTTACGCGGTTACAGCCTTGTTTTTGAAAAGATTTTCATCAAAATTTTCCAAAAATGTGTTTATTAAGTTCAGTTTTTGCATTTGGTGTCCGTTTTTCAAAAATTAAAAAAACATGGTTCTTAGCGAAACCAAGTTCGAAAAACCCAAAGGGCGTAAATTTTTAAAAGCTTTTAAAATCTGTCCCATTTAAAAAAGAAAGTTTATATTTAGTCAGTTATGGTCTCTGAAGTTTTAAAAATTTGTGAAAATTTCTCATATGGTACGTGACGTCATTTATGATAATGTATTTTAATTTAAACAAGAATTTTCTAATGTTGAAATTTTCGAAAGGCAATGAAAATTTTTAAAAACCCCATGCTTCAAACGCTGAAATTTTGTTTCTTGATTTTTTTATTATGCTATTGACG
>CM037788.1:2426794-2464260 GCA_021229015.1 Solen grandis
GGGAATTTAAAAAATCTTCTTCTCTGAAACCACAAGGCCTAGCCTTTTGATTTTTGGTATGTAGCATGATCTTATGACTCTCTACCAGATTGTACAAATTATGACCCTGGGGTCAAAATTGGCCCCGCCCCAGGGTCACTTGATTTCACATAGGCTAATATAGGAAAAACTTGAAAAATCTTCTTCTCCGAAACCACAAGGCCTAGCCTTTTGATTTTTGGTATTAGCATCATCTTATGGGCCACTACCAAGATTGTACAAATCATAGCCCTATGGTGATAAATGACCCCGCACCAGGGGTCACTTGTTTTACATAGAGTTATATAGAAAAATCTTAAAAAATCTTCTTCCATGAATGCATAAGGCCTATAGCTAGATATTTGGTATGAAGCATCATCTTATGGGCCACTACCAAGATTGTACAAATCATAGCCCTATGGTGATAAATGACCCCGCACCAGGGTCACTTGTTTTACAAAGAGTTATATAGGAAAATCTTAAAATTCTTCTTCTATGAATGCATAAGGCCTATAGCTTAGATATTTGGTATGAAGCATCATCTTATGGCCACTACCAAGATTGTACAAATCATAGCCCTATTTGATAAATGACCCCGCACCAGGGTCACTTGTTTTACACAGAGTTATATAGGAAAATCTTAAAAAATCTTCTTCCATGAATGCATAAGGCCTAGAGCTTAGATATTTGGTATGAAGCATCATCTTAGGGGCCACTACCAAGATTGTACAAATCATAGCCCTATGGTGATAAATGACCCCCCAAAGGGGTCATTTTGTTTTACACAGATTTATATAGGAAAATCTTAAAAAATCTTTCTATGAATCCATAAGGCCTAGAGCTTAGATATTTGGTATGTAGCATCACCCTTATGGGCCACTACCAAGATTGTACAAATCATAGCCCTATGGTGATAAATGACCCCACCCCAGGGTCACTTGTTTTAACATAGAGTATAATAGGAAAATCTTAAAAAATCTTCTTCATGAATCAATAAGGCCTAGAGCTAAATTTTTGGTATGTAGAAAGCATCTAATGGTTCATTACAAAAATTTTCAAATTTTTGGGCCCCCTACGGGATAAATGACCCTGCGCCCAAGCCCTTCTCTAAAACCCATATGGCCCATTGCTTAGATATTGGTGTGTAGTATTGTCAGGGGTAAAATGTTTTAGATTAAGTTATATCAGAATCCTTGTCTGTTTAAAAACCTGACATCAGTTGAAGCAAGGGTACTCAGTGAGCGATTCAGGGCCATCATGCCCTCTTGTTTCTTATTATTAGGGCTTTCTGCATTTCGCAGAAAGACCTATTGGGTTTGTTTTTGTTTTTTCTTTTTCCCTTATTATTAGGGCTTTCTGCCTAAAGCAGAAAGACCTGTGGGTTTGTTATGTTTTTTCTTATTAGGGCTTTCTCCCTAAAGCAGAAAGACCTATTTTTTTTTGTACTGTTTTTATTAGGAAAATAAGATAGCAAAAGTCCTATTGGGTTTCTACTCATAGCAGAAAGTCCTATTTTTTTGTACGTTTATTCTTCTTCTTATTATTAGGACTTTCTGCCTACTGGCAGAGAGTCCAAAGGGGTTTGTACTGTTTTTTATTAGGACTTTCTGCCTAAAGCAAAAGTCCTACTGGGTTTTTATGTTTTTTAATTATTATTAGGACTTTTCTGCCTACTGGCAGAAAGTCCTATTGGGTTTGTACTTTTTTTTAGCTCACCTACACAAAGTGCTAAAGGTGAGCTTTGTTATCGCCCTTCGTCCAGCGTCCGTCGTCGTGCGTCGTGCGTCGTGCGTCGCCGTCGTCAACAATTTGCTTTAAACGACATCCCTCTGAAACCGCTGGACAGAATTTAATGAAACTTTACAGGATTTTCCCTTTGGGGTGAGGCTCTACAAAAGTTGCTAAAATAAAGTTGATCCTGAAGAACTCCCGGTTGCCATGGCTACAAAAAGAAAAAATAATTTGAAAATTTTAAAAATCATCTCCTTCAAAACTACTGGCCAGATTTCAAAATAATTTGGTACAGATGTTCCTTGGGTCAACCTCTACCAAAGTTACTAAAATTATTCCGATCCTAAGAAAACATGGCCGCCAGGGGCGGCTTATTGCCTTATTTGTTATATAGAGAAACCTTTAAACAACATCTCCTCTGATTCCACTGGGCAAATTTGTTAAACTTGGCAGGGATGATGCTTGGGGCAACCTTCACAAAATTGCTAAAATAAACTTGATCCATGTAGAACTCTGGTTGCCATGGCAACAAAAAGAAAAAAAAATGAAAAAATTTAAAAATCATCTCCCTTTAAAACTACTGGCCAATTTCAAAATAATTGGTACAGATGTTCCTTGGGTCAACCTCTACCAAAGTTACTAAAATTATTCCGATCCGTAAAAAACATGGCCGCCAGGGGCGGGGCTTATTTGCCTTATATGTATATAGAGAAACCTTTAAACAACATCTCCTCTGATTCCACTGGACAGAATTTGATTAAACTTGGCAGGGAATGCTTGGGTCAACCTTCACAAAATTGCTAAATAAACTTGATCCATGTAGAACTCTGGTTGCCATGGCAACAAAAAGAAAAAAAAATGAAAACTTTAAAAATCATCTTCTTCAAAACTACTGGCCAGATTTTTTAAAATAAATTTGGGACAGATTTCCTTGTGTCAACCTCTACCAAAGTTGCTGAAAAATTTCCGATCCGTAAAAAACATGGCTGCCAGGCGGGGCTTATTTGCCTTATATGTATATGGGAAAACTTTAATCAACATTTTCTCTGAAACCACTGGACAGATTTGATTAAACTTGCAGGAATGATCATTTTGGGGCAACCTTCCAAAGTTTCCTAAAATAACTTGATCCATATAGAACTCTGGTTGCCAGCAACGAAAAGAAAAAAAAATGAAAACCTTAAAAATCTCTTCTTCAAAACTACTGCCAGATTTAAAAATAAATGGTAACAGAGTTCCTTGGTCAACCTATTTATCTCAGGTGAGCGATTTTTGGCCATCATGGGCCTCTTGTTTTTAGGACTTCTGCCTAAAGCAGAAAGTCCTATTGGGTTTTGTTATGTTTATTATTAGGACTTTCTGCCTAAAGCAGAAACCTATTGGGTTTGTTTTTGTTTATTATTATTAGACTTTCTCTATAGCAGAAAGTCCTATTGGGTTTCTTTTTTTTCTTTCCCAAAAAAAGCCATTTTTTTTTTTTTTTTTTTTTTTTTTTTTTTTTTTTACCGAAACCCTATTTTTGTTATGTTTTTTATTCTTCTTTTTCTTTTTTCTTCCAAACTGAGCGTAATTTAAAGCATGTTGCAATGGTCCCAGGGCCATGAAATTTTTATGGCATATACTTGATGCGATGAAATTTTGATTTCTATAATTTTCATATGCCTATGACGTCATATGACGTCACATTTGAAATATGCTACAAAAGTTGTACCGGTCTACAGCCATTGTTTGTGAACCGATTTTCATCAAATTTGCACAGATTGGTATATTAAGTTCTAGTTGTGCATCCCGTGTCTGTTTTTCGAAATTCGAAAAGTCCAGGTTCAATAGCGAATCCAAGATTCGAACCAAGGCGTAAACTTTTTAAATGCTTAAAAAATCTGTCCTATTTAAGATAGAAATTTGATATTTAGTCAGTATATAGGTCCCCAGAAGTTTTAAACATTTTGTGAAAAAAAGTCATATGACTCACACGTCTTTATATGAAATGTATTCTAATTAACAAAGTTTTCAAATGTTAAATTGCGGGGGCAAAAAATTTAATGACCATGCTTGATCCCTGAAAGTTTTTTTTATGTTTTTTATATCCTATGAGCATATACGTCACATTTGAAATATGCAACAAAAGTTGTACGCGTTCAGAGCCATTGTTTTAACCGATTTTCATCAAATTTCACAGAATGTGTATATTAAGTTCAGTTGTGCATCCCGTGCCCCTTTTTTAAAATTTTTGAAAAGTCCAAGGTTCTTTAGCGAATCCAAGATTCGAACCAAGGTCGAAAAATTTTTTTAAATGCTTATAAAATCTGTCCTATTTAGATAAAAGTTGATATTTAGCAGTAATGGGTCTCTAGAAGTTTTAAACTTTTTGTGAAAATAAATGTAAATTTTGACGTCACTGACGTCTTATATGATAAGTATTTCTAAAATTAACAAAAAAATTTTTCTATATGTTGAAATTGTCGAAGGACAATGAAAATTTAATGACACATGCTTCAAAACGCTGAAATTTTGATTTCTATGATTTTCATATGCCTATGACGTCATATGACGTCACTTTTGAAATATGCTACAAAAGTTTGTACGCAGTCTACACCATTGTTTGTGAACCGATTTCTCAAATTTTCACAGATTGTATATTAATTTCTAGTTGTGCATCCCGGTCCGTTTATCAAAATTCGAAAAGTCCATGGTTCTATAGCGGATCCAAGATTCGAACCAAGGACGTCAATTTTTAAATGCTTATAAAAACTGCCCCTATTTGAGATAGAAAGTTGAAATTTTGTCAGTTAGTAGGTCTCGGGGTGTCTAACAATTATGTGAAAATAAACGTCATATGACGTCACGTGACGTCATTTTTTTATTATTTTTAAAATCTTTTCTTCTTCCTAACTAAACGCTTATTTTAATATGTTGCAATATCCTAGGACCATAAATTTTTTTAAAGGGGTTTATTAGTCACGTGAGGAAATTTTGTTTTCAATGATTGTCAGCAGCCTATGACGTCACATGACATCACAACTAAAAATATGAAAAATGGTTTTGCGCTCTATACCCGTCTTTTATAGGGGTTTTTTCTTAAAATTTTTTCCCCTAGTACATCTTGAAACTAAGGTGTGCTATTTTGGGGTCAGCTAACCTTAAATTCCAAAAACCGAAGTATTTTTGGCTAAATAAAATTCGAACAAGGCCAAAAATTTCATTTTAGGGGTTTAAAAAACTCGGGATAGATAAAATTAAACTTACACATTTGCAGTTCTGCAAATTTCTAAAATATTTTTGATCGACCATATATCAAAAGCATACTACACAAATTTTACTTATTTTTTTTTCTTCTAACAAACGCTTTTTTTTCCCCGGAAATAATTCAATCTTCAGCATGAACATGAAATACTACTAGAGGTGGTCATTACATGAAACTTCTATCTCCGCTTTTTGCATTAACAAGTTTGCAGAAAGTCCTTCATTCTTTTGACGAATGACATCTATTTTTTATTATTTATTCTTTTTTCTTCCTAACTAAACGCTTATTTTTTTTATGTTGCAATACTCCTAGACGTTAAATTTTTTATACTTATTACCCCCGTAAGGAAATTTTGATTTCTATGATTTTCATACCCCAGCCGTCATATGACTCACATTTGAAATATGCACAAAATTTTACCGGTCTACAGCCATTGTTTGTGAACCCCATTTTCATCAAATTTTCACAGATTGTGTATATTAAAGTTCTAGTTGTGCATCCCGGGTTCCGTTTTTAAAATTCGAAAAGTCCAGGTTCTATACGAATCCAAGATTCGAACCAAGGTCGGAAATTTTTTAAATCTTAAAATCGTCCATTTAAGAAAGAAAGTTGATATTTATCAAATAGGCTCTAGAAGTTAAAAATTTTGTAAAAAAATTTTTCATATGACGTCACGTGAGTCATTATATTTAATGTTTTTTATATTAACAAAATATTTCTATATGTTGAAATTGTCGAAAGCAATGAAAATTTAAAGACACAGCTTCAAACGCTAAAATTTGATTTCATATTTATATATCCTATGACTATATGACGTCACACTGGAAAATGCAAAAAAAAATTTTTACGCGGTCTACACCATTTTTTTATGAACCATTTTCATCAACTTTCACAAATGTTAAATTAATTTCAGTTTCATCCCGTTGTCCTTTTTCAAATTCAAAAGTCCAAGGTTCTAAAGCGATTCCAAGATTCGAACCAAGTCGTAAATTTTCAAATTCTTATAAAATCGTCCTATTTGAATAAAAAGATATTTATCATATATAGGTCTCCAGAAGTTTAAACATTTTGTAAAAAAATTCATATGACGTCACGTACTCATTATTAAAATAATTTCCCAATTCTAACAAGATTATTCAAAATCCTGAAAAATTTTAGGGCAATGAAAAAATTTAATGCCGCATGCTTCAAAGATGTAATTTCGTTTCAAAGATTTCAGAAGCCATGACGTCAAATTACTCACTTTGAAATGACTACAAAATTTTTACACCCCCCAAGCCATTTTAACCCGATTTTCAAAAAATTTTCACAGAATGTTTTATTAATTCTATTGTGCATCTCTTTTCCCCCTTTTTCAAAAATGCAAAACCCAAAGGTTTATAGGATTCCAAAATTTCGAACCAAGGTCGAAATTTTAAATGCTTAAAAATCTCCTTTTTTGGATAGAAAATGATATTTGTCATAAATAGGCCCTAAGACCTTAAACTTTTGTAAAATAAAACATATACGTCACCGTGACCCTTTATATGAAAATGTTTTCTAATATAACAAGTATTTTCATATAAGAATTTGTCGAAGGGCAATGAAAATTTAATGACAAAGGGAATTCAGACACTGAAATTTTCGTTTTAAACTTAAATTTTTCAGAAGCCTAAAGTCAATGACTTTCCCCTTTGAAATTGACAAACAAAATTTTGTACACTCCAACCATTTTTAAAGGGGCCCCGATTTTCATCAAATTTTCCCCGAATGTTTATACGTTATTGGTAAAACCGTTGTCCGTTTTCAAAATTCGAAAATTCCAACATCTAGGGCGGATCAAAGATTCGAACCAAGGACCCTTTTTTTAAAAAATGCTTATAAAAACTGTCCTATTTGAATAAAAGTTGAAATTTTGTCATTAGAAACTCTGGGAGTCTAACAATTATTAAAAAAACTCTATGACGTCACTGACGCCCCTTTTTTAATTATTATTATCTTTTCTTCTTCCTAACAAAACCTTTTTAATATGTTGCAATAGTCCTAGGACGAAAAATTTTTTGGTTAAAGTCACGGGGAAATTTTGATTTCAATGATTTCAGCACGCTATGACTTCCATAACTCACAGCAAAAATATGAAAAATGGTGTTCGCGCTCACACCGCATTTAGGCCCGTATTTTCTTAAAATTTTCACAAATGGTACATCTTGAAACAAAAGGTGTACATATCCTGTCCAGCTAACCGAAATTCCGAAGACCGAAGTTCTGTGGCTAAAATAAGATTCGAACATGGGACCGAAAATTTCATTTTAGCATTAAAGACTTCAGGATGAAATAGAAAGTTGAAACTTACACAGTTTGCAGTTCTTCAGAATTTCTTAATATATTTTGAGTCGTGACGTCATATGACTCATGTAAACGTCATAAGCATACATCTGAATTTTCATTTAAAGGCAATGATTTCGACATGATGCCAGTTGTTCAGAATAAAGAAAATTTCAGAGTTATGACAGAAATGGATGCGCTTTTGAAAAAAAGCATCTTCAGCACCCTAGACGTCATGTGACGCAGAGTTTAAAATAGTGAAAAAGGGTTTTTCAGCTCACACCGCCATTTTTGCAAGTTTTTTTTCAATTTTTCACAGATTAATTTTGAAACTAAATTTATATCCTTTCAGCTAACCAAAAACCCGAAAGACCAAAGTTTGTTTTAAAATAAGATTCAAACTAGGACCGGAAAAATTTTCCTTTTGGATTAAAAGTTCAGGAGAAATAGAAAGTAAAACTTACACATTTGTAGTTCTGCAAAATTTTTTTAAATATTTTTTTGAGTCGTGACGTCATAGACGTCATGTGACGCATAACCCAACACAATTTTAAAAATTTGGGGCAATGATTTGACATAGCCAGTTGTTCAGAAAAAAAAAAACAGAGTTATGACAGAAAAGATCGCTTTGAAAAAAAAGCATCATCAGCACCCATGACGTCATGTGACTCAGAGCTTAAAAATAGGAAAAATGGTTTTCACGCCTACACCCCATTTATGGTCGAATTTGCTTCAAAATTTTTCACAGATTATATCTTAAACAAAAAATGTATACCTTTCAGCTAACCCGAAATTCCAAAGACCGAAGTTTTCTGTGGCTTAAATAAAGTTCGAACATAGGACCGAAAATTTCATTTTGATTAAAAGCTTCAGGAAGAAATAGAAATTTTAAACTTACCACTTGAATCTGCAAATTTTTAAAATTTTTGAGTCGTGACGTCATAGACGTCATGTACGTCATAAGCAAACAAACTTAATTTTAATTTGGCAATGATTTGACATGATCCAGTTGTTCAGAATAAAAAATTTCAAGTTTAAACAGAAATAATCCTTTTGAAAAAAAAGCATCATCAGCCCATTACGTCATGTGACTCAAGCTAAAAATAGTGAAAAATGGTGTTCCCCGCTCTACAGCCCGCCTTTAATGGGCGAATTTTCTTCAAATTTTCACAGATGGTATATCTTGAAACTAAGATATGTATATCCTTTAAGCTAACCGAAATTCCGAAAGACCGAATTCTGTGCTGAAATAAGATTCGAACATAGGACCGAAAATTTCATTTTCGGATTAAAGAGCTTCAGAATGAATAGAAAGTTGAAACTTACACATTTGCAGTTCTGCAAATTTCTACAAATATTTTGGAGTCGTGACGTCATAAGCATACTTCTTAATTTTTATTTAAAACAATGATTTCGACATGGGTGCCAGTTGTTCAGAATAAGGAAAATTTCAGAGTTATAACAGTAAAGTATACATTTTTGCAAAAAACATTTTCAGCACCATATGACGTCATGTGACGTAGAGCTAAAAATAGTGAAAAATGGTTTTCACGCTCTACAGCCGCCATTTATGGTCGGATTTTCTTAAAATTTCACAGATTTTACACTTGAAACTAAGATGTGCATATCCTGTCACTAACCGAAATTCCGAAAGACCGAAGTTCTGTGGCTGAAATAAGATTCGAACATGGGACCGAACATTTCATTTTAGGATTAAAGAGCTTCAGGATGAGATAGAAAGTTGAAACTTACACAGTTTGCAGTTCTGCATAATTTCTTAATATATTTTGAGTCGTGACGTCAAATGTCGTCATGTGACGTCATAAGCATACTTCTTAATTTTCATATTAGGGCAATGATTTCGACATGATGTCAGTTGTTCAGAATAATGAAAATTTCAGTGTTATGACAGTAAAGTATGTGCTTTTGAACAAAAGCATCTTCAGCACCCTATGACGTCCTGTGACGTCAGAGCTAAAAATATTGAAACATGGTGTTCGCGCTCTACAGCCGCCGTTTATGGTCGGATTTTCTTCAAATTTTCACAGATGGTACACCTTGAAACTAAGGTGTGCATATCCTGCCAGCTAACCGAAATTCCGAAAAACCGAAGTTCTGTGCTGAAATAAGATTCGAACATAGGACCAAAAATTTCATTTTAGGATTGAAGAGCTTCAGGATGAGATAGAAAGTTGAAACTTACACAGTTTGCAGTTCTGCAGCATTTCTACAAATATTTTGAATCGTGACGTCATTGGACGTCATAAGCATACCACTTAATTTTAATTTGGGGCAATGATTTCGACATGATGCCAGTTGTTCAGAATAATGAAAATTTCAGAGTTATTGCAGTAAAGTGTGCGCTTTTGAGCAACAGCATTTTCAGCACCCTATGACGTCACGTGACGTCAGAGCTAAAATAGTGAAAAATGGTATTCGCGCTCTACAGCCGCCATTTGTGATCAGATTTTCTTCAAATTTTTACAGACGGTACATCTTGAAACTAAGGTGTGAATATTTTGTCAGCTAACCTTAATTCCGAAAAACCGAAGTATTGTGGCTGAAGCAAGATTCGAACATAGGACCTTTAAACTAGAAATCAAGTTGCAGTCATGTCCTGACGTCATATAACATCATGTTACGTCACAGACTAATACTAAGTTCTTATCATTTGCACTAATTTCGGAATATAATGTCAATTGTTTAGCATGAACATGAAATACTACCAGAGGTGAATCATTACATGAAACTTCTATTTCCTGCTTTTTGCATTAACACAGCTTGCAGAAAGTCCTATCATTCGTTTTCACGAATGACATCTAGTTCTTCTTCTTATTATTCTTTTTTTCCTCCTTTTGAGGTTGTAATTAAACAAGGTTACAATTGAGATAGAGTCTTCAAATTGTTTCAGTGATCAGCTAAATAGAGTCCCTTTCGATCTGCATTGTTTCAACTATTAGTGACGTCATATGACGTCATAGCTGAAATCTACTACAAAAGTTTGTTCGCGGTCTACAGCCATTGGTTATGAACCGATTTTCATCAAAATTTCACAGAAATTGTATATTAATATCTAGTTGTGCATATTCTGTCAGCTAACCGAAATTATGAAAGACCGAAGTTCTGTGGCTGAAATAAGATTCGAACATAGGACCGAAAATTTCATTTTAGTATTAAAGAGCTTCAGGATGAGATAGAAAGTTGAAACTTACACAGTTTTGCAGTTCTGCAGAATTTCTACATATATTTTGAGTCGTGACGTCATATGACGTCATGTGACGTCATAAGCATACTTCTTAATTTTCATTTTAGGGCAATAATTTTGACATGATGCCAGTTGTTCAGAATAATGAAAATTTCAGAGTTATGACAGTAATGTATGCGCTTTTGAACAAAAGTATCTTCAGCACCCTATGACGTCACATGACGTCACAACTAAAAAAAGTGAAAAATGGTGTTCGCGCTCTACAGCCGTCATTTATGGTCGGATTTTCTTCAAATTTTCACAGATGGTACTTGTCGAAACTAAGGTGTGCACATCCTGTCAGCTAACCGAAATTCCGAAAGACCAAAGTTCTGTGGCTGAAATAAGATTCGAACATAGGACCGAAAATTTCATTTTAGGATTAAAGAGCTTCAGGATGAGATAGAAAGTTGAAACTAACACAGTTTGCAGTTCTGCATAATTTCTACGGATATTTGAGTCCTGACGTCAGATGACGTCATGTGACGTCATAAGCATACTTCAAATTTTTCATATTAGGGCAATGATTTCGACATGATGCCAGTTGTTCAAAATAATGAAAATTTCAGAGTTATTACAGTACATTTAGCGGTTTTGAACAAAAGCATCTTCAGCACCCTATGACGTCACATGACGTCACAGCTAAAAATAGTAAAAAATGGTGTTCGCGCTCTACAGCTGTCATTTTTGGTCGGATTTTCTTCAAATTTTCACAGATGGTACATCTTGAAACTAAGGTGTGCATTTTTCTGTCAGCTAACCGAAATTCCTAAAGGCCGAAGTTCTGTGGCTGAAATAAGATTTGAACATAGGACCGAAAATTTCATTTTAGGATTAAAGAGCTTCAGGATGAGATAGAAAGTTGAAACTTACACAGTTTGCAGTTCTGCAGAATTTCTACATATATTTTGAATCGTGACGTCATATGACGTCATGTGACGTCATAGGCATACTTCTTAATTTTCATTTTAGGGCAATGATTTCGACATGATGCCAGTTGTTCAGAATAATGAAAATTTCAGTCATGACAGTAAAGTATTCGCTTTTTAACAAAAGCATCTTCAGCACCCTATGACGCCATATGACGTCACAGCTAAAAATAGTGAAAAATGGTATTCGCGCTCTACAGCCGTCATTTATGGTCGGATTTTCTTCAAATTTTCACAGATAGTACATCTTGAATCAAAGGTGTGCATATCCTGTCAGCTAACAGAAATTTCGAAAGACCGAAGTTCTGTGGCTTAAATAAGATTCGAACATAGGACCGAAAATTTCATTTTAGGATTAAAGAGCTTCATGATGAGTTAGAAAGTTGAAACTTACACATTTTGCAGTTCTGCAGAATTTCTACATATATTTTGAGTCTTGACGTCTTATGACGTCATGTGACGTCATAGGCATACTTCTTAATTTTTATTTTAAGGCAATGATTTTGACCTGATGCCAGTTGTTCAGAATAATGAAAATTTCAGAGTTACGACAGTAAAGTATGCGCTTTTGAACAAATGAATTTTCAGCACCCTGTGACGTCATGTGACGTCAAAGCTAAAAGAAGTCCATACGAAAAAAAATAAAAATAATAATAAGTAAAAGGTAGAGAATTTAATATCTAGTCTTTCTAACGGAATTAATCTTAATATTTTTCAATTTTAGCAGAAAGTCCTATCATTCGTATCAACGAATGAAATCTAGTTATTATTATTCTTTTCTTCCTCACGGATTTTCATATGTTGCAATCGTCCTAGGAGAATGAAATTTCGATGGCATATTATTCATATGCGTAATTAAAAAATTCTATAATTTTCATATGCCTATGACGTCATATGACGTCACACTTGGCAATTTGCTACAAAAGTTTGTACGCGGTCCAGAGCGATAATTAATGAACCGATTTTTATCAAATTTTCACAGAATGTGTATATTAAGTTCTAGTTGTGTATCTCGTTGTCCATTTTTCAAAATTCGAAAAGCACAAGGTTCTATGGCGAATGCAAGATTCAAACCAAGGACGTCAAATTGACAAATGCTCATAAAATCGTCCTTAAATGAGACAGAAGGTTGATATTTTGTCAGTATATAGATCTCCGATAGATTTAAATATTTTGTGAAAATGGACGTCTTGTGACGTCATATGACGTCATCAAATTTCTAATTTTTAAACACATAATTATATATGTTAATATGGTCCAAGGACAATGAAATTTTGATGCCATATTCTCCAAGAAATGTTATTTTGATTTCTATGATTTTCATATCTCTATGACGTCATACGACATCACACTTGAAATAGGCTAAAAAAGTTTGTACGCGGTCCAGAGCCATTATTAATAAACCGATTTTCATCAAATTTTCACAGAATGTGTATATTAAGTTCTAGTTGTGCATCCCGGTGTCCGTTTTTGAAAATTCGAAAAGTCCAAGGTTCTATAGCGATTCCAAGATTCGAACCAAGGTCGTAAATTTTCAAATTCTTATAAAATCGGTCCTTTCTGAGATAGAAAGATGATATTGAGTCAGTATATAGGTCTCTGGGAGTCTTAAACATTTTGTGAAAATAAATGTCATATGACGTCATATGACGTCACATTTGAAATTGACTAAGAAAGTTTGTACACGGTCCAGAGCCATTATTAATGGGCCGATTTTTATCAAATTTTCACAGAATGTGTATATTAAGTTCTTATTGTGTATACCGGTGTCCGTTTTTCAAAATTCGAAAAGTCCATGGTTCTATAGCGAATTCAAGATTCGAACCAAGGTCGTAAATTTTTAAATGCTTATAAAATCGGTCCTATCTGAGATAGAAAAGTGATATTTGGTAGTTATAGGTCTCTGGGAGTCTTAAACATTTTGTGAAAATAAATGTCATATGACGTCACGTGACGTCTATAAATGAAAATGTATTTCTAATATTAACAAGAGTATTTCTATATGTTGAAATTATCGAAGGACAATGAAAATTTAATGACAAATGATTCAGACGCTGCAATTTTGATTTCAATGATTTTCAGAAGCCTATGACGTCATATGACGTCACATTTGAAATTGACTACAAAAGTTTGTACACGGTCCAGAGCCATTATTAGAAGTTTCTCAAATTTGCAAGTCGAACCACAGAATGTGTATATTACGTTCTTATTGTGTATACCGGTGTCCGTTTTTCAAAATTCGAAAAGTCCAAGCATATATGGCGGATCCAAGATTCGAACCAAGGACGTCAATTTTTAAATGTTTATAAAAACTGTCCTATTTGAGATAGAAAGTTGAAATTTTGTCAGTTAGTAGGTCTCTGGGTGTCTTAACAATTATGTGAAAATAAATGTCATATGACGTCACGTGACGTCATTTGTTTCTTACTATTATTCTTTTCTTCTTCCTAACTAAACGCTTATTTTAATATGTTGCAATAGTCCTAGGACGATGAAATTTTTATGGGTTATTAGGCACGTGAGGAAATTTTGATTTCACCCCTACTGCATATATGTAGCCATATCTCAATAAATATCGATTTTTGTAAATATTTGTATGAATAAGAATTATAGCTGAATAATTGACGTTTCCAAAAATATTTATTTTATTAAAATTGGTTTACGCAATACAAAGTTATAAGCAAAAAAACTAAATGAAATGAAGCTAATTTTGCTGATAATATGCTGTTTTCTTGAGGTTTAACAGTCAATATCTCAGAAACGACTGAAGATAAGTTTATACATTATGCATATAAAATGTAGCATGTTTTAAGAGCTTTTTAACGGTACCAAGTTTATTGAAATTGGACTTCATATAAGAAAGTTACATGGAAAATAAGATATTTCATAATCATGCATCATAAAAATATGGAAAAGGTCACGCGCAGGGGTCACCAAGCTTAAATACTTGCGCAACGACTTCAAAAAAAAAATATATATATATCAAATTGCAATTGATGGGCTATATCTTGATTTTGTTTGTTGTTTTTTTGTCGAATGTTGACTGTTTCCAAAATAAGCATTGAAGTTAATACATGTACAACGGCACAAGACAAAAATCCGTATTTGCAACACTATGTAGCTAGCGAGCAGTTTACAAGCCTTGAAAAATTCACACGCAGCCCCACATTTTAGACCATCTAAAAACTGCATTGTTATGCTAACGATATTCATATTGCATCAGTTTGTAGGCTGGGATGTTACCTTTCAAAATATCACCATAGTTCGAAATTCCAGGAATTTATGGCAAAACTACGGAAGCCCAAACACGCCGAAATCGCTAAATACGTTTAACTACGTTACAGGTGTCGAAAGGATATAGCACTATACAAATATTCCATACTTCTTCCTACTGAGGCTAAAATTAAACAAGGTTACAGCTGAGCTGGAGTGATGAAATTCTATGTGTGATGAAAGTTAGAAACTTACATTTGAACACTGTTTCATTTTTCTTTCATGTCATATGATATAGTATACATTTTGTATGTAAACTACATGTGCAAGATATGGGCGGACTTTTATTAAAATTCACAGAATGTGTTCTATTTGTGCTATTTTATATAGAAATAGAGGAGGTAGAAAGTTGCAATTTGGACAAATTATCTATTATGTCATCTTCTATATATACTATATAAAGCAGATGTTGCAGAAAGTCCTATCATTCGTTTAAACGAATGACATCTAGTTATTATTAGGACTTTCTGCCCTTTCGGCAGAAAGTCCTATTGGGTTTGTTATGTTTTTTTCTTCCAAACTGAGCGTTAATTTAAGCATGTTGCAATGGTCCCAGGGCCATGAAAATTTTATGGCATATACTTGATGCGATGAAATTTTGATTTCTATGATTTTCATATGCCTATTATGTCATATGACGTCACACTTGAAATATGCAACAAAAGTTTGTACGCAGTCCAGAGCCATTGTTTATGAACCGATTTTCATCAAATTTTCACAGAATGTGTATATTAAGTTCCAGTTGTGCATCCCGGTGTTCGTTTTTCAAATTCGAAAAGTCCAAGGTTCTATAGCGGTTCCAAGATTCGAACCAAGGTCGTAAATTTTCAAATTCTTATAAAATCGGTCGTATTTGAGATAGAAAGAAGATATTGGGTCAGTATATAGGTCTCTGGGAGTCTTAAACATTTTGTGAAAATAAATGTCATATGACGTCACGTGACGTCATTATATGATAATGAATTTCTAATTCTAACAAGATTATTTCTATGTGTTGAAATTTTCGAAGGGCAATGAAAATTCATGCCGTATGCTTCAGATGCTGAAATTTCGATTTCATTGATTTTCAGAAGCCTATGACGTCATATGACGTCACATTTGAAATTGACCACGAAAGTTTGTACACGGTCCAGAGCCATTATTAATGGGCCGATTTTCATCAAATTTTCAGAGAATGTGTATATAAAGTTCTAGTTGTGCATCTCGGTGTCCGTTTTTCAAAATTCGAAAAGTCCATGGTTCTATAGCGAATTCAAGATTCGAACCAAGGTCGTAAATTTTTAAATGCTTATAAAATCGGTCCTATTTAATATAGAAAAGTGATATTTGGTCAGTATATAGGTCTCTAAGAGTCTTAAACATTTTGTGAAAAGAAACGTCATATGACGTCACGTGACGTCATTATATGATAATGTATTTTTAATATTAATAAGAGTATTTCTATATGTTGAAATTGTCGAAGGGCAATGAAAATTTAATGACAAATGATTCAGACGCTGAAATTTCGATTTCAATGATTTTCAGAAGCCTATGACGTCATATGACGTCACATTTGAAATTGACTACAAAAGTTTGTACACGGTCCAGAGCCATTATTAATGGGCCGATTTTTATCAAATTTTCACAGAATGTGTATATTACGTTCTTATTGTGTATACCGGTGTCTGTTTTTCTAAATTCGAAAAGTCCAAGCATATATGGCGGATCCAAGATTCGAACCAATGACGTCAATATTTAAATGCTTATAAAAACTGTCCTATTTGAGATAGAAAGTTGAAATTTTGTCAGTTAGTAGGTCTCTGGGTGTCTTAACAATTATGTGAAAATAAACGTCATATGACGTCACGTGACGTCATTTGTTTATTATTATTATTCTTTTCTTCTTCCTAACTAAACGCTTATTTTAATATGTTGCAATAGTCCTAGGACGATGAAATTTTTATGGGTTATTAGACACGTGAGGAAATTTTGATTTCACCCCTACTGCATATATGTAGCCATATCTCAATAAATATCGATTTTTGTAAATATATGTATGAATAAGAATTATAGCTGAAAAATTGACGTTTCCAAAGATATTTATTTTATTAAAATTGGTTTACGCAATACAAAGTTATAAGCAAAAAAACTAAATGAAATGAAGCTAATTTTGCTGATAATATGCTGTTTTCTTGAGGTTTAACAGTCAATGTCTCAGAAACGACTGAAGATAAGTTTATACATTATGCGTATAAAATGTAGCATGTTTTAAGAGCTTTCTAACGGTACCAATTTTTAAATTGGACTTCATATAAGAAAGTTACATGGAAAATAAGATATTTCATAATCATGCATCATAAAAATATGGAAAAGGTCACGCGCAGGGGTCACCAAGCTTAAATACTTGCGCAACGACTTAAAAAAAAATTAAAAAAATATCAAATTGCAATTAATGGGCTATATCTTGATTTTTTTTTTTTTTTTTTTTCGTCGAATGTTGACTGTTTCCAAAATAAGCATTGAAGTTAATACATGTACAACGGCACAAGACAAAAATCCGTATTTGCAACACTATGTAGCTAGCGAGCAGTTTGCAAGCCTTGAAAAATTCACACGCAGCCCCACATTTTAGACCATCTAAAAACTGCATTGTTATGCTAACGATATTCATATTGCATCAGTTTGTAGGCTGGGATGTTACCTTTCAAAATATCACCATAGATCGAAATTCCAGGAATTTATGGCAAAACTACGGAAGCCCAAACACGCCAAAATCGCTAAATACGTTTAACTACGTTACAGGTGTCGAAAGGATATAGCACTATACACATATATAATACTTCTTCCTACTGAGGCTAAAATTAAACAAGGTTACAACTGAGCTGGAGTGATGAAATTCTATGTGTGATGAAAGTTAGAAACTTACATTTGAACACTGTTTTATTTTTCTTTCATGTCACATGACATAGTGTAAAATTTTGTATGTAAACTACATGTGCAAGATATGGGCGGACTTTTATTAAAATTCACAGAATGTGTTCTATTTGTGCTATTTTATATAGAAATAGAGGAGATAGAAAGTTGCAATTTGGACAGATTATCTATTATGTCATCTTCTATATATACTATATAAAGCAGATGTTGCAGAAAGTCCTATCATTCGTTTAAACGAATGACATCTAGTTATTCTTATTCTTCTTATTCTTTTTTTCTTCCTCTTGTATTTGTGTTAATTTCGATGTGTTGCCAATGGCCCAGAACAATGAAAATTTTATGGCATATATTTCAAACCATGAGCTTTCGAATGCAATGAATTTCATATTCATATGACGTCATATAACGTCAGATTTGACGTAAGGTGAAAAAGATTGTACGCGGTCTACAGCCATTATTTCTGGGCCGATTTTCATCAAAATTTCACAGAATGTGTATGTTAGGCTCTAGTTGTGCCTTCCGGTGTCCGTTTTTCAAAATTCGAAATGGCAATGGTTCTATAGCGAATCCAAGATTCGAACCATTGACGTCAAATTTCAAATGCCTATAAAATCGCTTACAAATGAGCTAGAAAGATGATATTTGGACAGAATATAAGTCTCAAGGGTTACTTTACATTCTCTGAAGATGAACGTCATATGACGTCATATGACGTCATGAGGTGAAAGGTAATTTCTAATATTTACGTGTTAATTTTTATATGTTGTACAAGGCTGAGCACCTTGAAAATTTAATAGCGTATGCTTCAGATAGAACTGTTTGCATTTCAATAATTTTCATTTTACTATGACGTGCTTTGACGTCAAACTTGACGTCGTCTAAAAATGTTTGTACGCGGTCTACAGCCATTATTTCTGGGCCGATTTTCATCAAAATTTCACAGAATGCGTATGTTAGGCTCTAGTTGTGCCTTCCGGTGTCCGCTTTTCAAAATTCGAAAATGCAATAGTTCTATGGCGAATCCAAGATTCGAACCATTGACGTCAAATTTAAAATGCGTATAAAATCGCTTACAAATGAGCTAGAAAGATGATATTTGGACAGAATATAAATCTCGAGGGTTACTTTATATTCTCTGAAGATGAACGTCATATGACGTCATATGACGTCATGAGGTGAAAGGTAATTTCTAATTTTTATGTGTTAATTTTTATATGTTGTTTACGTCCGAGCACCTTGAAAATTTAATAGCTTTGCTTCAACTGTTTCCATTTCAATAATTTTCATTTGACTATGACGTGTTTTAACGTCAAACTTGACGTCGTCTAAAAATGCTTGTACGCGGTCTACAGCCATTATTTCTGGGCCGATTTTCATTAATATTTCACAGAATGTGTATGTTAAAGTCTAGTTGTACATTCCGGTGTCCGTTTTTCCAAATTCGAAAATGCAAAGGTTTTATGGCGGATCCAAAATTCGAACCATTGACGTCAAATTTCAAATACGTATAAAATCGTTTCCAGATGAGTTAGAAATATAATATTATATTTGGATAGTATATAAGTCTCCAAGAGTGCTTTACATTCTATGAAGATGAACGTCACATGACGTCATATGACGTCATAAGGTCAAAAATAATTTCTGATATATACGCGTTAATTTAAATATGTTGTTTACTTCCCCGGACCATGGAAATCTAATGGTATGTACATCAATCCGTGTGCTTTAGAATGCAATGTAATTCATATTAATGTGACGTTATATCACGTAAGACTTGACGTCAGGACAAAAAGGTTTTACGCGGTGTACAGCCATTATTTTTGGACCGATTTAGATCAAAATTTCACAGAATGTATATGTAACGCTCTATATGTGTATCCCGGGTCCCTTTTTACAAATTCGAAAAAGCAATGGTTCTATGGCGAATCCAAGTTTTGAACCATTGACGTCAAATTTCAAATACATATAAAATCGCTTCCAGATGATTTAGAAAGTTGATATTTGGACTGAATATTAGTCTTTGAGACTTATTCATATTCTGTGAGGATTAACGTCATTTGACGTCATAAGGTCAAAAAGAATGTTAATATATCTACGCGTTAATTTCTATATGTTGCAAAGTTGTAAGGAGCATGAAAAAATTACTTGATATATTCAAAATACTTAATATTTCATTTCATTGAATTTCTTATGCCTATGACGTCACATGACATCAAACTTGACGCTGTCTACACAAGCTTTTATGCGGTCTTCGGCAATTATTACAGGATGAAATTTGAATTGTAAGCATTTTAAATAAATTTGATTTGTAACATAGATTATAAAAATAATCCAAGTTAAATAAATTGATATAAAAAAATGATTTTCAGTTACTTTTGCCATATCCTCCAAGTTAAACAGTTATATTTTTCAAAGTTTATTTAAGTTATGGCCATATAAAAGCAAGTTAAAGACTGGAATTTCATATCTTTTTACTTTTTTAGCTTTTAAGTGTTTAACAAATGTTGCAGAAAGTCCTATCATTCGTATCAACGAATGAAATCTAGTTATTATTCTTTTCTTCCTCACGGATTTTCATATGTTGCAATCGTCCTAGGAGAATGAAATTTCGATGGCATATTATTCATATGCGTAATTAAAAAATTCTATAATTTTCATATGCCTATGACGTCATATGACGTCACACTTGGCAATTTGCTACAAAAGTTTGTACGCGGTCCAGAGCGATAATTAATGAACCGATTTTTATCAAATTTTCACAGAATGTGTATATTAAGTTTTAGTTGTGCATCTCGTTGTCCGTTTTTCAAAATTCGAAAAGCACAAGGTTCTATGGCGAATGCAAGATTCAAACCAAGGACGTCAAATTGACAAATGCTCATAAAATCGTCCCTAAATGAGACAAAAGGTTGATATTTTGTCAGTATATAGATCTCCGATAGATTTAAATATTTTGTGAAAATGGACGTCTTGTGACGTCATATGACGTCATCAAATTTCTAATTTTTAAACACATAATTATATATGTGAATATGATCCAAGGACAATGAAATTTTGAGGTCATATTCTCCAAGAAATGTTATTTTGATTTCTATGATTTTCATATCTCTATGACGTCATATGACGTCACACTTGAAATAAGCTACACAAGTTTGTACGCGGTCCAGTTTTCACAGAATGTGTATTTAAGTTCTAGTTGTGCATTCCGGTATCCGAAAATTCGAAAAGTCCAAGGTTATATAGCGATTCCAAGATTCGAACCAAGGTCGTAAATTTTCAAATTCTTATAAAATCGGTCCTATTTGAGATAGAAAGATGATATTGGGTCAGTATATAGGTCTCTGGGAGTTTTAAACATTTTGTGAAAATAAATGTCATATGACGTCACGTGACGTCATTATATGATAATGAATTTCTAATTCTAACAAGATTATTTCTATATATTGAAATTTTCGAAGGGCAATGAAAATTTAATGCCGCATGCTTCAGATTCTGAAATTTCGATTTCAATGATTTTCAGAAGTCTATGACGTCATATGACGTCACATTTGAAATTGACTACAAAAGTTTGTACACGGTCCAGAGCCATTATTAATGGGCCGATTTTCATCAAATTTTCAAATGGTATCTTATTGTGTATACCGGTGTCCTTTTTCAAAATTCGAAAAGTCCAAGCATATATGGCGGATCCAAGATTCGAATCAATGACGTCAATTTTTAAATGCTTATAAAAACTGTCCTATTTGAGATAGAAAGTTGAAATTTTGTCAGTTAGTAGGTCTCTGGGTGTCTTAACAATTATGTGAAAATAAACGTCATATGACGTCACGTGACGTCATTTGTTTCTTACTATTATTCTTTTCTTCTTCCTAACTAAACGCTTATTTTAATATGTTGCAATAGTCCTAGGACGATGAAATTTTTATGGGTTATTAGTCACGTGAGGAAATTTTGATTTCACCCCTACTGCATATAAATATGATTTTTGTAAAATATGTATGAATAAAATTAATAATTGACGTTTCCAAAAATGTTTATTTTATTAAAATTGGTTTACGCAATACAAAGTTATAAGCAAAAAAACTAAATGAAATGAAGCTAATTTTGCTGATAATATGCTGTTTTCTTGAGGTTTAACAGTCAATATCTCAGAAACGACTGAAGATAAGTTTAACATCATAAAAATATGGAAAAGGTCACGCGCAGGGGTCACCAAGCTTAAATACTTGCGCAACGACTTCAAAAAAAAAATTAAAAATATATATATCAAATTGCAATTGATGGGCTATATCTTGATTTTTTTTGTTGTTTTTTTGTCGAATGTTGACTGTTTCCAAAATAAGCATTGAAGTTAATAAATGTACAACGGCACAAGACAAAAGCCTTGAAAAATTCACACGCAGCCCCACATTTTAGACCATTTAAAGACTGCATTGTTATGCTAACGATATTCATATTGCATCACTTTGTAGGCTGGGATGTTACCTTTCAAAATATCACCATAGTTCGAAATTCCAGGAATTTATGGCAAAACTACGGAAGCCCAAACACGCCAAAATCGCTAAATACGTTTAACTACGTTACAGGTGTCGAAAGGATATAGCACTATACAAATATTCAATACTTCTTCCTACTGAGGCTAAAATTAAACAAGGTTACAACTGAGCTGGAGTGATGAAATTCTATGTGTGATGAAAGTTAGAAACTTACATTTGAACACTGTTTCATTTTTCTTTCATGTCATATGACATAGTATACATTTTGTATATAAACTACATGTGCAAGATATGGGCGGACTTTTATTAAAATTCACAGAATGTGTTCTATTGGTGCTATTTTATATAGAAATAGAGGAGATAGAAAGTTGCAATTTGGACAGATTATCTATTATGTCATCTTCTATATATACTATATAAAGCAGATGTTGCAGAAAGTCCTATCATTCGTTTAAACGAATGACTTCTAGTTATTCTTCTTATTATTCTTTTTTTCTTCCTCTTATATTTGTGTTAATTTCGAGGTGTTGCCATTGACTCAGAACAATGAAAATTTTATGGCATATATTTCAAACCATTTGCTTTCGGATGCAATGAATTTCATATTCAAATGACGCCATATAACGTCAGATTTGACGTCAGGTGAAAAAGTTTGTTCGCGGTCTACAGCCATTATTTTTGGACCGATTTTCATCAAAATTTCACAGAATGTGTATGTTAGGCTCTAGTTGTGCATCCCTGTGTCCATTTTTCAAAATTCGAAAAGTCCATGGTTCTATAGCGAATCCAAGATTCGAACTAAGGTCGTAAATTTTTAAATGCTTATAATATCTGTCCTATTTAAGATAGAAAGTTGATATTTAGTCAGTATATAGGTCTCTAGAAGTTTTAAACATTTTGTAAAAATAAATGTCATATATTATATGATAATGTATTTCTAATATTAACAAGAATATTTCTATATGTTGAAATTGTCGAAGGGCAATGAAAATTTAATGACACATGCTTCAAACGTTGAAATTTTGATTTCTATGATTTTCATATGCCTATGACGTCATATGACGTCATACTTGAAATATGCAACAAAAGTTTGTACGCGGTCTACAGCCATTGTTTATGAACCGATTTTCATCAAATTTTCACAGAATGTGTATATTAAGTTCTAGTTGTGCATCCCTTTGTCCGTTTTTCAAAATTCGAAAAGTCCATGGTTCTATAGCGAATTCAAGATTCGAACCAAGGTTGTAAATTTTTAAATGCTTATAAAATCGGTCCTATTTGAGATAGAAAAGTGATATTTGGTCAGTATATAGGTCTCTGGGAGTCTTAAACATTTTGTGAAAATCAACGTCATATGACGTCACGTAACGTCATTATATGATAATGTATTTCTAATATTAACAAGGGTATTTCTATATGTTGAAATTGTCGAAGGGCAATGAAAATTTAATGACACATGATTCCGACGCTGAAATTTCGATTTCAATGATTTTCAGAAGCCTATGACGTCATATGACGTCACATTTGAAATTGACTACGAAAGTTTGTACACGGTCCAGAGCCATTATTAATGGGCCGATTTTTATCAAATTTTCATAGAATGTGTATATTACGTTCTTATTGTGTATACCGGTGTCCGTTTTTCAAAATTCGAAAAGTCCAAGCATCTATGGCGGATCCAAGATTCGAACCAAGGACGTCAATTTTTAAATGCTTATAAAAACTGTCCTATTTGAGATAGAAAGTTGAAATTTTGTCAGTTAGCAGGTCTCTGGGTGTCTAACAATTATGTGAAAATAAACGTCATATGACGTCACGTGACGTCATTTTTTTATTATTATTATTCTTTTCTGCTTCCTAACTAAACGCTTATTTTAATATGTTGCAATAGTCCTAGGACGATGAAATTTTTATGGGTTATTAGTCACGTGAGGAAATTTTGATTTCAATGATTATCAGCAGCCTATGACGTCACATGACGTCACAGCTAAAATAAGTGAAAAATGGTGTTCGCGCTCTACAGCCGTCATTTATTGTCGGATTATCTTCAAATTTTCAGAAATGGTACATCTTGAAACTAAGGTGTGCATATCCTGTAAGCTAACCAAAATTCCGAAAGACCGAAGTTCTGTGGCTGAAATAAGATTCGAACATAGGACCGAAAATTTCATTTTAGGATTAAAGAGCTTCAGGATGAGATAGAAAGTTGAAACTTACACAGTTTGCAGTTCTGCAGAATTTCTTAATATATTTTGAATCGTGACGTCATATGACGTTATGTGACGTCATAAGCATACTTCTTAATTTTTATTTTAGGGCAATGATATCGACATGATGCCAGTTGTTCAGAATAATGAATATTTCAGAGTTATGACAGTAAAGTATGCGCTTTAAAACAAAAGCATCTTCAGCACCCTATGACGTCATATGACGTCAGAGCTAAAAATAGTGAAAAATGGTGTTCGCGCTCTACAGCTGTCATTTATAGTCGGATTTTCTTCACATTTTCACAGATGGTACATCTTGAAACTAAGGTGTGCATATCCTGTCAGCTAACCGTAATTCCGAAAGACCGAAGTTCTGTGGCTGAAATAAAATTCGAACATAGGACCGAAAATTTCATTTTAGGATTAAAGAGCTTCAGGATGAGATAGAAAGTTGAAACTTACATAGTTTGCAGTTCTGCAGAATTTCTTAATATATTTTGAGTCCTGACGTCAAATGTCGTCATGTGACGTCATAAGCATACTTCTTAATTTTCATTTTAGGGCAATGATTTCGACATGATGCCAGTTGTTCAGAATAATGAAGATTTTAGAGTTATGACAGTAAAGTATGCGGTTTTGAACAAAAGCATCTTCAGCACCCTATGACGTCATGTGACGTCAGAGCTAAAAATAGTGAAAAATGGTGTTCGCGCTCTACTGCCGCCATTTATGGTCGGATTTTCTTCAAATTTTCACAGATGGTACACCTTGGAACTAAGATGAACATATCCTGCCAGCTTACCGAAATTCCGAAAAACCGAAGTTCTGTGGCTGAAGTAATATTCGAACATAGGACCAAAAATTTCATTTTAGGATTAAAGAGCTTCAGGATGAGATAGAAAGTTGAAACTTGCACAGTTTGCAGTTCTGCATTATTTCTACAAATATTTTGAATCGTGACGTCAGAGGACGTCATAAGCATACCACTTATTTTTAATTTGGGGCAATGATTTCGACATGATGCCAATTGTTCAGAATAATGAAAATTTCAGAGTTATTGCAGTAAAATATGCGCTTTTGAGCAACAGCATTTTCAGCACCCTATGACGTCACGTGACGTCAGAGCTAAAAATAGTGAAAAATGGTGTTCGCGCTCTACAGCCGCCATTTATGATTAGATTTTCTTCAATTTTTTACAGATGGTACATCTTGAAACTAAGGTGTGAATATTTTGTCAGCTAACCTTAATTCCGAAAAACCGAAGTATTGTGGCTGAAGTAAGATTCGAACATAGTACCAAAAATTTCATTTTAGGGCTAAAGAACTTCGGGATGAGATAGAAAGTTGAAACTTACACAGTTTGCAGTTCTGCAGAATTTCTTAATATATTTTGAGTCGTGACGTCATATGATGTCATAAGCATACTACTACTACTGCTACTTTTTTTTTTTTTCTTCGTAACTAAACGCTTATTTTTCGCGGAATATAATGTCAATTAATCAGCATGAACATGAAATACTACCAGAGGTGAGTCATTACATGAAACTTCTATCTCCTGCTTTTTGCATTAACACAGGTTGCAGAAAGTCCTATCATTCGTTTAGACGAATGACATCTAGTTCTTTTTTTCCTCCTTTTGAGGTTGTAATTAAACAAAGTTACAATTGAGATAGAGTTTTCAAATTGTTTCAGTGATCAGCTAAATACAGTCCCTTTCGATCTGCATTGTTTCAACTATTAGTGACGTCATATGACGTCATAGCTGAAAACTACTACAAAAGTTTGTTCGCGGTCTACAGCCATTGGTTATGAACCGATTTTCATCAAAATTTCACAGAATGTGTATATTAATATCTAGTTGTGCATCCCTGTGTCCATTTTTCAAAATTCGAAAAGACCAAGGTTCTAAAGCGAATCCAAGATTCGAACCAAGGTCGCAAAATTTCAAATGCTTATAAAATCGGTCGTATTTGAGATAGAACGTTTATTTTTTGTCAGTTTGTAGGTCTCTGGATGCCTGAACGATTTTGTGAAAATGAACGTCATGTGACGTCACATGACGTCATTACATGAAAATCTATTTCTTATATTTACAAGATAATTTTTATATGTTCAAAAGGTCCATGGAAATGAAAATAATATGACTTTTGTTTCGAATGAAGTTTATGTGAATTCTACAGTTTTCATATGCCTATGACGTCATATGACGTCACACTTGACATATGCTACAAAAGTTTGTACGCGGTCTACAGCCATTGTTTATGAACCGATTTGCATCAAAATTTCACCGAAGGTGTATATTAAGGTCTAGTTGTGCATCCCGGTGTCCGTTTTTCAAAATTTGAAAAGGCCTTGGTTCTATGGAGAATCCAAGATTCGAACCAAGGTCGAACATTTTCAAATGCTTATAAAATCGGTCCTATATGCGATAGAAGGTCAATATTTGATCAGTATATAGGTCTCTGGATGTCTGAGCGATTTTGTAAAAATGAACGTCATTTGACGTCACATGACGTCAAAACATGAAAATCTATTTCTTATATTTACAAGATAATTTCTATATGTTTAAATGGTCCATGGAAATGAAAATTATATGACCTTTGCTTCGAATGCTGATGATTTAAATTATACAATTTTCATGTGGCTATGACGTCATATGACGTCACACTTGACATATGGTACAAAAGATTTTACGCGGTCTAAAGCCATTGTTTATGAATCGATTTTCATCAAATTTTCACCGAAGGTGTTTATTAATATCTAGTTGTGCATTTCGGTGTCCGTTTTTCAAAATTCGAAAAGACCAAGGCTCTATGGCGAATCCAAGATTCAAACCAAGGACGTCAAATTCTAAATGCTTATAAAATCGGTCCTATATGAGATAGAAAGTTGAAATTTTGTCAGTATATTAGACTCTGGGTGCCTAAAAGATTTTGTGAAAATGAATGACATATGACGTCACATGGCGTCATAAGATGAAAATGTATTTCTAATATTTACAAGAAAATTTCTATATGTTTAAATAGTCCATAGGCATGAACATTTTATGACTTATGTTTCAATTGCTGATTTTTTAAATTCTGCAATTATCATGGACCTATGACGTCATATGACGTCACAATTCACATATGCAACATAAGATTGTAAGCGGTCTAAAGATATTGTTTATAAACCGATTTTCATAAAAATTTCACCGAAGGTGAATATTAATATCTAGTTGTGCATCCTGGTGTCCGTTTTTCAAAATTCGAAAAGACCAAGTTTCTATGGCGAATCCAAGATTCAAACCAAGGACGTCAAATCCTAAATGCTTATAAAATCGGTCCTATATGAGATAGAAAGTTGAAATTTTGTCAGTATATTAGTCTCTGGGTGCCTAAAAGATTTTGTGAAAATGAACGACATATGACGTCACATGGCGTCATAAGATGAAAATGTATTTCTAATATTTACAAGAAAATTTCTATATGTTTAAATAGTCCATAGGCATGAACATTTTATGACTTATGTTTCAATTGCTGATTTTTTTAATTCTGCAATTATCATGGACCTATGACGTCATGTGACGTCACAATTCACATATGCTACATAAGATTGTAAGCGGTCTAAAGATATTGTTTATGAACCGATTTTCATAAAAATTTCACCGAAGGTGAATATTAATATCTTGTTGTGCATCCTGGTGTCCGTTTTTCAAAATTCGAAAAGACCAAGTTTCTATGGCGAATCCAAGATTCAAACCAAGGACGTCAAATCCTAAATGCTTATAAAATCCGTCCTATATGAGATAGAAAGTTGAAATTTTGTCAGTATATTAGTCTCTGGGTGCCTAAAAGATTTTGTGAAAATGAACGACATATGACGCCACATGGCGTCATAAGATGAAAATGTATTTCTAATATTTACAAGAAAATTTCTATATGTTTAAATAGTCCATAGGCATGAACATTTTATGACTTATGTTTCAATTGCTGATTTTTTTAATTCTGCAATTATCATGGACCTATGACGTCATATGACGTCACAATTCACATATGCTACATAAGATTGTAAGCGGTCTAAAGATATTGTTTATGAACTGATTTTCATAAAAATTTCACTGAAAGTGTATATTAGAATATAGTTGTGCATCGCGGTGCCCGTTTTTCAAAATTAAAAAAATCCATGGTTCAATGGCGAATCCAAGTTCGAACCAAGGACGTCAAATTTTTAAATGCTTATAAAATCGGTCCTATTTGAGATAGAAAGTTGAAATTTTGTCTTAAAAAATTGTGAAAATGTACGTCAAATGACGTCACGTGACGTCATTTTACATAAATATATTTGTAATATTTGCAGGAACATTTTTATATGTTAAAATGGTCAAAAAGCAATAAAAATTTAAGTACTTTTTCTTTAGAATCTGAAATTTCGATATCAAAGATTTTCATAGGTTTATGACGTCATATGACGTCACATTTGAAATATGCTACAAAGGTTTGTACACGGTCCAGAGCCATTATTAATGCGCCGATTTTCATCAAATTTTCACAGAATGTGCATAATAGGTTATTTTTTTGTCTCCCGGTGCAGTTTTTCAAAAATCAAAAAGTCCAAGGTGTAAGTGCGAATCCAAGATTCGAATAAGGACGTCTTCTTTAAAATGCTTATTCAATCGGCCCTATATGAGATACAAAGTTGATATTTTGTCAGAACATAGGTCTCTTAGTCTCATTTGACATTGGCTTTGAATATGTACATGTATGTTTCTTCTTATTATTATTCTTTTTTTCCTCCTTTTGAGGTTGTAATTAAACAAAGTTACAATTGAGATAGAGTCTTCAAATTGTTCCAGTGATCAGCTAAATAGAGTCCCTTTCGATCTGCATTGTTTCAACTATTAGTGACGTCATATGACGTCATAGCCGAAAACTACTACAAAAGTTTGTTCGCGGTCTACAGCCGACATTTTTTGACGGATCTTCATGAAATTTTCACAGAATGTGAACATTAGGTCCTAGATGTTTAAGCATAACTTCGCTTCCAGAGGTACTAGAAACCTGAAATTTGGACAGCATCTGTATCCTGAGGATTCCTTTGCATGCTGAAAAGTACGACGTCAAATAACGTCATATGACGTCATAATTGCAAAGCAAACATTCTTTTTTCCTTCTTTTGGGGGTGTAATTAAACAAGGTTACCGTTGGGATAGAACGTTCAATTTTTTTAACAATGATCAGCAAAATAGAATCACTTTCGAGCTGCAGTGTTTTAATTTTCAGTGACGTCAAATGACGTCATTACTGAAAACTGCAACAAAAGTTTTTCGCGGTCTACAGCCTACATTTTTTGACGGATCTTCATGATTTTTTTTTCAAAGAATGTGTACATTAGGTCCTAGATGTGCATACTTCTTCCATATTTGAAAATATGAAAAGACCAGGAAACTATGGCTGAACCAAGATTCGAACCAAAAACGTCAAAATTCATTTAAGCATAACTTCGCTTCTAGATGTGCTAGAAAGCTGAAATTTGGATAGCATCTGTATCCTGAGGTTTACTTTACATGCTGAGAAATTCGACGTCATATGACGTCATAAATACCAAACATTTAATTTAAAATAGTGGTTTTTAGCCCTACAGGAGCTACTTTTAGACCGATTTGCATATTTTTTTCACAACATGTGCAGATACGTGTTCCATTGTGAATGGTAACTTCCGTTTCCGGAAAATATGAAAGGTCAAGGTCATATGTCAAATATCGTTTTTAGCTCACCTGAGCACGAAGTTATTGTGATGCCGCTTCGTCCGTCGTCAATAGTTAACATTCTAGAGGCCACAGTTTTTACCCATTCTTCACCAAACTTGACCAGAATGTTTAATGGCAAGTTCGAAACTGGGCCATGTGGGTTCAAAAAGTATGTCATGAGGTCCAAAAATAGGTCAATTTAAAATAAAATCCTGTTTACACTCTAGAGGCCATATTTTTAAGCCAATTTTTACCAGACTTGGCCAGAATGTTAATCTGAATGAGAGTTTGGACAAGTTCGAAACTGGGTCATGTGGGGTAACAAACTAGGTCACTAGGTCAAATCATAAAAATTGTGTTAGCACTATTTAGTTTGCTTGTTAACACTCTACAGGCCATATTTTTGATCCAATCTTCAAAAAAAATTTAAAGCTTGAACAAGTTCGAAACTGGGTCACGTTGGGTCAAAAAGTTACGAGGTCAAATTGATGTAAAATCTTGTTTACACTCTAGAAGCCATATTTATGATCCAATCATCACCAAACTTGGTCAGAATGTTTATTAGCATGAAAGCTTGAACAAGTTCATTTGGGGTCAAAAAGTAGGCCATTGAGAACAATGTTTCTCAGGTGAGCGATTTAGGGCCATCTTCTTTTCTTTGGAGCTTCATATCTCAAAAACGAAATATATATTCTATCAAGAGACTATGGGTATTATATATATAGTGCTTTCAAAAAGACCTTTCAGATGACATCCGGTTTTTGAAGATCAGGCTTGAAACGGTTTAGTTATGGCGGGAAAACTAAATATGTAGTGACCCCAACAGCATTTCACAACTGATATCGCGTAAAGTATTGATTTTTGTTGATAATAATATGAGCAAATATTTTTGAGCACATTCTTATCTTTCTGCTGATGTGCAGCATTTTAAGATCGAATCAGAAATGACTATTTTTTCTATTGCAAATTTGCAGTTTTCTCGAGGTTTAACAGCTTATATCTCGAAAACAGTTAAACATAAGTTCATATATAAAGCGTACGATATGTAGAGAATTGAAGTCCTTTCAAATGGTACCCAGCATTATAAAATTAGACTTCACTGAAGAAAGTTATTAAAAAAATAATAGACCGCAATAACCATTTTGTCTTGCTTTTCTGCAGTTATTCTTAACGTCTTTGCCATGTTGATATTGATTTTTTAAAATAACAATATGAACAAGTGTTTTAGAGCACATTTGTACCTTTCAATAGGTATGCAGCATTTGAAAATCAGTTCAGTAATGACAAAGTTATAGTGCAAAAACCATATGACATGGACATAATTTTGACTCGATATTTGGTGTTTTCTCAAGGATTAGCCGTTTTTATCTCGGTAACTGTTAACAATAAGTTTATACATAAAATGAAATTAGATAATTTGAAAACCTTTTGAATGGTACCTAGCATTTTAAAATTAGACTTTATATAAGAAAGTTAAATTGAAAATAATAATTTCTGCATGCAAAAAGAGGAAGGCCTGGCATTGAACCTTGGAGGACACCATTTCCCTCCACTCTTTTATGCATTAATTTTTATGTGATGCAAAGTAACTACGGTCATGAAATATTAATGGGTTAAAATTAAAACAACGACTTTTGCAATGCAGTGATATTTTTCATCTGATGTCACCAGACATTCAACTGACATTGTCAACAAGTATATGCTCTACAGCTGATACTTCTGTACTGATCTCCATAGTTTTTAAACATATAGATTGATATCTTCTACAGGTGCATGTCATTTCATTGTCTGACATCCCAAGATGTTTAACTACGAATTGTGCAGGGCAGAAAGTCCTATCGTTTGTTCAACAAACGAAATTTCTAGTTATTCTTCTTCTTATTATTCTTTTTTCCTCCTTTTGAGGTTGTAATTAAACAAAGTTACAATTGAGATAGAGTCTTCAAATTGTTTCAGTGATCAGCTAAATAGAGTCCCTTTCGATCTGCATTGTTTCAACTATAAGTGACGTCATATGACGTCATAGCTGAAAACTACTACAAAAGTTTCCTTTTTTTTCATCAAAATTTAGAATTGTATATAAGTTGTGCATCCCGGTGTCCGTTTTCCAAAATTTTCGAAAAGACCAAGGTTCTATAGCGAATCCAAGATTCGAACTAATGACGTCAAATTTCAAATGCGTATAAAATCGCTTCCAGAAAAGCTAGAAAGCTGATATTTAGTTTGAATATTAGTCTCTATGTCTACTTTACATTCTAAAAAGATGAACGCCATATGACGTCACATGACGTCATAATGCTATTAAAACGTTTGTATTAAAACTTAACGGTTTTTAAGCCCTGTAGGCTTTATTTTTTGTATGATTTGCTTGAAATTTGTCTGAAGATGCAGTATTAGATTTTATGGAACCATGTCACTTCCGTTTCCGGAAAATCCCAAAGGTCAAGGTCATATATCAATTATCGGGTTTTTCTTCGGCCTTAAATATCTCAAAAACGGTAAATATTCTATCGAGACACTATGCATATAATTTGTAGTGCTTAGAAAGACCTTTCAAATTATATTTAGTTTTTGATGATCGGGGTTGAATCGGTTGAGTTATGGAGGAAAAATGAAAATTTGGTAACCCCCAGTGTGTTTAACTGTTTATATCTCGAAAACCTTTTACTTTTGAAAATATGATGATGAATATTATTTGTAAAGCAATGTTTGGCCGTTCTTTTGATGCTTAAAGTTTAATGTTTGACCTAAGATTCATGGAGTAATGGGGAAAAAAGAGGTTTAAGAGCTTGTATCTCAAAAAATATTAAAAATATTCCTATATATAAAGCGTGTGAAATGTAGAGAATGTTAGGACGATTAATTTGGTACCTAAAGTTTTGAAATTGACCCAAGTATAAGGGAGTTACATCAAAAATAAGAATTTAAACATGTAGAATTTCAGCGATTTTGCCGTTATGTAAGAGTTTCACGGCTTATATCTTAAGACTCATAATTAATAAGTCAACACATTAAGCGAATGGTATGTAGAGAATTTTAAGACGATTATTTTGGTACCTAAAGTTTTGAAATTGATCAAAGTATAAGGAAGTTATATAAAAAATAAGAATTTAAACATGTAGAATTTCAGCGATTTTGCCGTATGTAGAGTTTTACGGCTTATATCTTAAGAATCATTAGAAAAAAGTGCTTAAATTAAGCAAGTGAGATGTAGAGAATTTTAAGACGATTATTTTGGCACCTAGAGTTTTGAAATTGATAAAAAAAATAAGGAAGTTACATAAAAAAAAACAATTTAAAGCCAATTGTAAGAATTTTCATAAAATATCCTACTTTCGCTTTCACCTTAATTGAAGCATTTTCGGAAAATGTAAGTTTACAGATATGTATTAGTCATAGAAATTGCAAAAAACTTTTTACATATATCATATTGATATTACTAGCTAAACAAGTGTACCGTTCCCGGTGGCCGAGTGGTTAGTGCGTCCGCCTCGGGAGCGGGAGGTCGTGGGTTCGATACCAAAGTCATAAAAAATGGTACTGTTATAACTCCCTTGCTTGACGCTCAGCATATAAGGGTAGTTTGCAGGACTGGTTGGCTCGGTATCAGGATAATGTGACTGGGTGTGGTATCATGCCACATGTCTACGGCGTGATACTGCAGTGTGGCAGCACTATAACTGCATTAAGTAGACATCGTCTCCAAATGACTGAAATACTGTCGGTGGGACGTTAAACCCAACAAACTAAACAAGTGTTGACAATGATTTAATGTTTTGTCAAATCATTTTATTTACGTTACTTATACATATTAGTTGAAGCATTGCGTTACCCATCATCCTTTGAGCGTTTTGACACATGTCATTTAGACCGTTGTTGAAACATTGCAATTTCCCGACTTAATTGTTGCATCAATCGATAAATGTTGTATAAGCTATATTCCAAATTTATGATAAATGATAACCTATGTGAAAATATATGTTATAGTACAATGTAATTTAATTGCAAGCTTGAGATACCATGAGCGTGTATAAGTGTAGACGTTTGAAACAAAATGATCAACACATGTCATCCGTTCAAGACGCTGCAAGCTAATTTGTCCGTTAGCTAAAAGCGCAAAATGAAGTAACTTTGTGTAATACAGTCGTCTCGATCGTATATACAAGCGTTATTGGAATTTAACTCACGAGTATGGAACGCCACAGCTGTCTTATGTTCGGTATTGATGTTTAGATGGGTCCATATAGCATTTTGAGGGATCGTGTTATCATCATGTGGGGTTGTTATGTTATCTTGTTGTGTTGTTATATCATCATGTGAGGCTGTAATGTCATCTTGTTGGGTTGTTAAATCATCATGTGGGGTTGTATGTTGTGGTGTTTACTTTGTGTGTTATTACTTGCTGTGTGGTGCCGTTGTCCTTCTGTAATGTCCACTTGACTTGCTATGAGATGCAGTTGTCATTCTGTTACATCAACTTGAATTGCTGTGTAGTGCAGCTTTCCTTCTGTGATGTTCAACTGACTTGCTGTGTGGTGCAGTTTGTCTTCTGTATGTTCAACTTGACTTGCTGTGTGATGCAGTTGTCATTCTGTTATGTGCACTTGACTTGCTGTGTGTTGCAGTTTTTCTTCCGTGATGTCCACTTGACTTGCTGTGTGGTGCCGTTGTCCTTCTGTTATATTCACTTGACATTGTGATCGGCTGATTAGAATTACATCTTAACCAAATTTCGCATTGACGACACCGAGTTGGACATTTCCTTATTTTCATTTCTTTTATGTTGGATGTTAAGGAACACACCCAAATTTTAAGATTCCTCTGTGTTAGACAATATAAAATAATATTTACCAACTTTTGAAGTTGCAAAGACTCACATTCTAGTTTTTTTTTTTTTTTTTTTTTTTCCAATTAAAAAATGCATTTTATTAAAAAATGCAAACATTTATGTTTTGCATTTTATTTTTACATTTTAAGATTTCTTTTTTACATAGTGAATTTCATCCGAAAAGATTAAAAATAAACCGCGATCCTTGGCGAGCGCTTTATATTTTCTAAACCGAGCAGGATAAACTTATCTTCATTCAACACTTACCAAGTATTCTATTTATCCTATTATTTCTGACTAAGGCTTGACTTGACTTGACAATTTGAGTTTACCGTCGCTTCGCCAGTATTTCAGTCATATAGCGACGTCCAGCTAATTACAGGAGGGGGAAGACCCGGAATGCACGGAGGCATTCGGGTCGTACCACCGACCTACCGCAAGCCAGCTGGAAGGCTTCCTCACATGAAAATCCTAATGACCCTGCCGGGATACGAACCCACGCGGTGATGGGCTGAGTGAGTGTTAAAGTTCGATAGGCAGTTTATACCACAATGTAAGTCTGGTGATAGGATAAACTGTATTCAACAACTTTCAACAACTTTTGATAAAATTTGTTGAAATTATTATATTGATCAATAAACACCCCTTTTTTAAACGCCTTTTCTTGTAGCTAAAACTTTTTATTGAGAATTAAGTAAAAATTGCATAATAAAGTATAAACATTTCGCTTAGACAATTTAACATAAAAGATAGGTTGTTTTTTTTTCAAAGACTAAAAATATAAAAACAGCCCGGAAAGGCGAAAATAGTGGTCAAACAATTAGAAAGAATCTGTGATATGGTATCAAAGTGAACTTTCGAATTATTATAAACAATATTATGTTTATATGTAACGTAAAATTATATAGTTTTCAATAACGAGTGAGTTGGGAAAAACGTATTTTCGTTTTAACATCTCAACAGTTACCTAAATTTTAAATTATTGAAAATACTGAAAATTGGTCTTCCAGTTCAGTAAACTGACAAAACTACAATCTATATGATCTCAGAAATGAAATGACATTTACTGCAGACGTAATTCACATGCACGCAATACTCATACATGCGTAAATTATTACAATTATTATGACAGTTATCTCTTAAGTTAATCTCTTAAAAGACACATCTTAGGTAATAAAAAGTCTGCTTTGCGGTAATTTGATGTTATGATGCAAAATACATAAATTTACTTTTCTCCTCTGGGTGTTTAAGGGTACATATTTTATAAACGACAGACCTAAAACAAGTTAATAATTTTGCTTGAAACTTGTATATTGCATTTCAGACTTACGTTTATTCTAATGCAAATGCACTAAAGCACGAAATTATATGTTCTACTTATGTGATATTTATGCATCGATATGACGATGCTTAAGAGCGTTAATTATGTGTTTTCTGTTATTAAATTTATCTTATAGGGAGTACGTCAACAGGTTTCACTGTTTGATTAATACATAGAGGAACTGTGTGTTTTGAGTGAAAATGGAAAATATCTCATCGAGAAGTGATTCTATTTAATATATTCAAGAGTGCGTAGCGCACGCGAAAATGTTAAAATTGTACATGTATCACCTCGAGATGACATGTATTCCATATTCACTCAAAACAAATTTTGTTTTTATGTTATGTTTACTGCTGCTACATATCCATGTACATACCCTTTATATGTAAATAGGTAGTCCCAGCAGATCTATATCACCCACATTTGAGATATAGATATGACTTGACTATTTGATTTTTGCCGTCGCCTCGACAGTATTTCAGTCATAAAGCAACGTCAAGCTAATTACAGGTGGAGGAAGACCCCGAATGCACGGAAATATCCGGGTAGAACCACCGACCTACCGCAAGCCAGCTGGAAGGCTTCCTCACATGAAAATCCGAATAAAAATCCGGTATTCATACCCACGCGGTGAGGGGCTGAGTGAGTGTTAAAGTCAGCGACTTTACCCTCTCGGCCACTGAGGCCCCACGTGATATGTAGATTTAATCTCACTGATAAAACACAGTATTTCAACAGAAAGTATTAAATAAAAACTCTAATGTCAGTCTCACGTGTAATTCAAACACACACACGTAACAATAATTATTACAATTTCATGATATTAGGTGCTTACATACAACTGATCTAGATGCACGTTTGTTCTCAGAGCGTTATGAGTGAGAGTCATGAGTGTAAAGGCTACTAATGAGTATTTAATAATTGCTTGAAAACCTACATAAAATGGGTATATTCCCATTAAAAAGAAAGCCTCAAAACCAATCAGATTGTTCACACGGCCATGCAAATATCCAAAGTCCCCCGACAGATCCTCCGCGGTAGAAAAACATACCTACACATTTAGTGAATCCAAGCTACGCCCCTGAAAAATACTACTAGAATGTGACTTTTTGCAACTTCAAAAGTTGGCAAATATACTTGTATATTGTCTAACACGAGGGGTCTTAAAATTTGGGTTGTCCTTTAACATACAACGTTAAATAAATGAAAACAGTGAAATAAGAAAATAAC
>CM037788.1:2464360-2488976 GCA_021229015.1 Solen grandis
TATTCTTTACTTCAAAAATTTCATTTTCAAATCATGGCCCTGAGGTCAGAAATGGTCCCATGCTAGGGTCAACTGTTTTTTGTTTTTTAACCTTATGTAAACTGTTTGTGTGAAATTAAGATTATATTGCTGTTCTTCTGCATGGATTTTGTATTCAGTGTGACTATGTTGTAAAAGGCAATGAAATCAATATTTCTCAGGTGAGCGATTCAGGGCCCTCTTGTTTTATATAAATCATACTTCTGAATTCCGAAACTTCTAAATTCTCAGTTCTGAACAATTTTTTCTTATATATTGGGCTATGTCAGTGCTAAATTCAGGACAGTGCTACAAGCTTGACAGGTAATTGGAGTGGAAATTGTAAGATCTGCCGCAATTTCCCCCCTCCTTTTCTCCCTGATCAATTGTTTATTAATCAGCAGTGACCGGTTTTTTGACACACTTTAGAATCAAAATATTTTGACACATGTAAGAATCACAACATGTTTGCGCTGGCCAATACTTAAACAATTAGATAGAGACACATTGTAACTTATTAAAGTGGTGATAAGTGGATTAATTTGTATTCTTTGCAACAAACATCTTTAACAGTGAAATTGTAATCGCGGTATTGTTAGAAGTGTAATTAATTAGTCTACATCTGAAAATGTGTTGGTTTTCGTAAGTGGCAAAACATCACAAACTATTGGATATTCAAAAGCAGTTGCAGGTAAGAATAATATTTAGCGATTAAAAATGAGCAAATCTATGATGGAGGAGAATTTTATGTTATGGCATTTCATCATTTTCAAAGAGACAACATCAAAATGTCGTTAAGTTGGCATTTCCCTAAGAGGACAAAATAAAGATAATTCATTTGTCTGTTGTTGTTTTTTTATTACTTAATATTAATTAACATAACTGTTTTTCAAAAAAAAAAAAAAAGGAAAATGCTTCAAAGCAATCAATGATAATTACACTTAGCAAACAATAAACAATTTGTTACAAACACTTTTATACATATAAACAATAATGACACTATTGTCAACCATTAAGAACCATCAGTACATCTGTACTGGTCCAATTTTTTGGCCGGTCCCAAAATCACATAATTAATATTTATATCTGTAATGAATTTCTTACCTGTCTCATAAAATGGATGTCATCTGCGAAAAAATTGTGATTCAATAATGTTGTAACCAACATGGATTGTCTTTTCAACCTCTGCACTTTTCAAAATGGCGCATTAATGCAACGCTGTGTCATTGGTTTTCAAATTTAAAAGAGGGAAAGTTAAATCAGTTCCGAAACAAAATTTGGGCATCAAAATAAAGCTTAAAGAATGTTTTTCTTCCAAATTATGATATATGATGTAAAAACCATTGAAGTACGTAGAAATTAAAGTCAACATTACGGCACAGTATTTTAGTGTAGGTTTTGCTATAAACTTGCAACAACTTCCAAAATTCGTAACCAAATAAAATTGTAACTCTTTATCGATATGTAATCGTTTTCAAAAATAATAATAATAGTAATTATTGTTTTCAAAATAATCATAATAAATAAATAAAATAAAAATAAATAGATAAGTTAAATAAAAAAATTAAAAAGTGAAGATTTAATAAAGGGTCTTACTAAAAATTAGATCTAATATTGTTTGTATTTGTAGAATATTTTGTAAAACTATGGTAATATTATATTCTTTAAAGATATTCTATAAATAATATAAAGGTCCTGCTATACTTCAGTGCATTACTGGAGCCCAATACTAAAAAATGTAGGCGTGACAATGCAAGGGGCTTGCAGCTTTGCCTGATGCATGAGAAGGGTGTAGTTCCAGTTTGATTTGAGCCCAGGGGAACTCACCTGCAATTTTTGTTTCATTTGAAGCAGTTAAATAGTGCTTTCTTGTGAGTTTTTGGTGGGTCATGACTGTGTCTACATTTATCAGAAGGATGGGGGGGACGTGCTTGGTGCCCCACCCCCACCCCCCGCCTTGAATCCGCCAGTACAACACAACATTATATCTTACTGGTGCTGCTTCAGTGATGTTTTATTATATCTTACTAGAGCTGTTTCAGTGATGTTTTGCATTAGCTTTTATTGGTTAAAATGAAAATTACTATCTTCTTTCATTTATGGTTTAACATTATACATGTACATTATTCATGGATTTATAGTAATTTAAGGTCACAGGGCAATTTATAAGAAAAAAGAATTTTTTCTAAGCTAGGAGCAGTTTTCTGCTCAGAACTTCACATTCCAACTTGTGAAAACCAAATTCAGAAATTGCCTCAGAAAATTTTCTAAGTTTTTTTCCATGCTCTTGAAATATTTCTAAGTTCTTTCCAGCCTCATCAGGCCCTGAAAAAAACCCAACTGAATTCTAACATCCAATGCTTTCCAGCCTAGTGTGGAATTTAGTCCAGCCTTTTCCATGCTGTGCCGGAATAATATTCCAGCATTTGAAAATATTCGATGGAAAATACTTTTTTTCCACGGAAAAACTACGTTTTTCATGGATTCCATGGAATTCCAGCCTCATGTCCAGCCTGAGCATGGACAATGTACAGCCGGGTCAGAATTATATTAGTGTGACAATCATGAAGAAAATGACGCCGTTAGGTCTGGCACTCTACCAAATGCTGTTTTTCAACATCTGTTCTTAATTTGCACAAACAAATAAAGCTTATTGACCTTTTATCAGTATATTAAGGTTATCAGACTAAAACCAGGCCAAGTATTTGTCTCTGGGTTACATTTAGATTTTTCAGTCATACTTGAGTCAAGTCTTTGACCTTTAATATTGTCCAAAAGGGAATTTCCTGTGATTTAAATATTACTTCCTGCACCATATCTACTGATAGCGTGACAATAAGTCTTAATGTCATACACTGAATTTGAAAATGAAAGCCATTCTTAAGTATAGAACAAGGCCCAAAATTTGATCAATTTCCTGAATCTATTTTTAGTTATAACTTTTTTTTTTTAATGTTGATTGGGAAACAAATTCTGAATTGGACTTTTTGACCTGCAAATGGGGTTCAAACCCGCACTCTTTTGATCCACAATCAGATACATTACCACTGTGACATGGCAGGCTGTTGAGAGCTGTTATTATGATGCACTTACAAATGACAGGCAGTATATGCCTGCCAACGAGAAATGTCAGAAATCGTGAAAAAGAGATAGTTAATGAGCAGTTATACATGTAATTAAGGCATGAGATCGTCTCCAGTGGCCAAGTGGTTAGAGAATTTGCCTAGGGAGCGGGAGGTCATTGGTTTGATCTCTGGCTGCAACATACCAAAGTCGTAAAAAATGGTACTGGTATAGCTGGCTTGCTTAGCACTAAACATATAAGGTAGTTCCAGGACTGGTTGGCCCAGTGTCAAGATGATGTGACTGGGTGTGGTATCATGTCACATGTCTTCGGCGTGATACTACAGAATGGCAGCACTATATCCGTCTTAAGTAGATATTGTCTCCAAATGATTGAAATAGTCTGTGGGATGTTAAACCCAACAATCAAACATAAGGAAAGAGATTTCGTATGTACATGTATATAGCAGAGCAGATCTAGACTCCAAGGTAGGAGGAGAGAGGGAAATAGTAGAGTTGACAATTTCTAAGCTGCGCCAAATTATAAGGCTTGCCGATTGTTTACATGTATCTCACTATGAACATAGACTAAGTATGTAAATAAAGTTATTATCATAGTTGTGATTGTAGTTGTCATTTTGACGCACTCATTAGGTACCACATAAAGCCTGATCTGCAGAAAACCACAGTTAAACCTTACCAAATTTAATTTTAAAGTCCTCATTTCCAGACCACTGAGGAGCAGCGAACAGCATAAAACCTGATCAGCCTGCGAGTTACTCGCAGGCTGATCTGGTTTTATGTTGTTCGTATAGGTCTTTTCATGGTTTCCTCTATGAGGGAAAGGGTTGAATAATTAACCTAAAGGTATTTTACCCACAACTAACTATTTAAATGGTGCCATTTGGTGACTCCTTTTGAATTTATTATATCAGGGTTTTTTCTTTTTTCCTTTTTTTTTCATTTGAATAAAATAAAATATATTCATGCACCCTGTAAAAAAAAATGAAAAATGTATTTGAAGAATAGGTTATCATGTAATCATTTTGTTTTTCTTTTCAACTGAAATATGTCAGAATGAGTATTAAAACCATGATATCTGAGTGAAAAAAAATAGAACTGTTTGTCCAAATTACATTATACTGTATATAAAAACATTTTCTTATTCAAAGAAGGACTCTATATAAACATCAGCAGGAAAACATGGGATCAAATTCACAAATTTTTGGTATCTTGGACGTTGATGATGTTTATATATTTTTATGCAATACCATTATCAGTGCCCTCATAAGAGTATGATTTAATTTCCGCTGCCCAGATATTCTCCTACAGAAGTCTTATCAGTTTTGAAATGCCTTATTCAGAACCTACAGTGGTGACTTTGAACCCTTGACTGATCTATGAAGTTTGACCTTCAGTTAAATTGGTCATTGACCTACAGTTTAATTGGTCAATGTTTGATCAAATGAAGAGGTCATAGTGGTGCAGGTGCTCTAGTTATTTTCTGTTTTTTTCACACCATTTCCTAATTTTAGAGCTTGTTTTTCATTTCAATAATAAAACTGTCATGTAGAGAAAGGCTCATTCATGACTTTCTAACCTCTTTAATTGTCAATTCTACTATTTCCCTCTCTCCTCCTACCTTGGAGTCTAGATCTTTCATGAATATCCACATGCAAATATATGACTTAATGAATATTAATTAACTTTAAATGGAATATGAAATCATTAATTTGTTTGCCACAAGGACTGAGCAACACTTTTGTTTTAGCAAACAGGAGACACAGATAGGAACTGTCTGATCTGGGTCTGCTCTGTTTGCTTATGTGCCAAAATGAGTCTATATGAAGTAATGAAATAAGAATAGTTTAAACAAAGAGTTAATTTTGATAGAAAGTTTTTTTTTGTTTGTTTTTAAGTCAGGGTCTCTACTTTTATGTGTATACTGTGTATAAAGAAATTTCATCTTGAAACTTTTGCAATTTTGCCAGAGTTTTCATCAATAACTGATTGCTATTTGAAATCATCGGTTGAAATTGGTTGTATTTAGACAATTTTTTTAATTCTGAATGTCACAAATCCCCTTTGAACCTGGCCAAATTTGATGATTTTCAAGAAAAGACGTGTGAAAATCCTGAAAGATTGATCCAGTTATGCATAAACAATATACATGTATGAATATATATTAAAAAAAATATAAGTATGTATGGCAAACATTCTCAATACTTGAGATGTTGACAGAAATTATTTACTGATGTTTTCCATTATATTATTTGTTTTCTGACATCTTCCGGAAAAAAAGATAAAAAAGTGTATACATTGTATTTTTAGGTCACCTGAGCACAATGTGCTCATGGTGAGCTATTGTGATCACCTTTAATCTGTTGCCAATGCATGTTTCAGTCTGTCCGTGCATCTGGCGTCAACAGTTTTCTTCAGACAACATCTCCTCCATAACCACTGGGCTAAATTTGATAAAAATTGCATGTGATGTTCCTTGCATGAAGCTCTACCAAAGTTGTTCAAATGGTTCCAGTCCATTGCATTTCTGGGTCACAGTAGCTAAAAATAGATTTGAATCTTTAAAAATCTACATCTATAAAACCGCAAGGCCTAGAGCTTATTTATTTGCTGTGTGGCATTGTCTTATGGACCTATACCTAGTTTGTTCAAATCATGAACCTGGGTTTGAAACTGGCCCCACCCCAGGGGTCACTTGATTTTACATAGACTTATATAGGAAAATCTAGAAAAATCTTCTTGTCAGAAACCACAAGGCCTGGAGTTTAGATATTTGGTGTGTAACATGGCTTAGTAGACCTCAACCAAGTTTGTTTTAATCATGGCCCTGGGGTCAAAATTGGTCCTGCCCCAGGGGTCACTTGATTGTATATAAGCTTATTTAGGAAAAAATCTTTTTGTCAGAAACCACAAGGTCTGGAGTTTAGATATTTGGTGTATAACATGGCCTTATACATGCATCTACCAAGTTTGTTCAAATCATGGCCCAGGGGTCAAAATTGGCCCTGTCCCAAGTGTCACTTGATTTAACATATGCTTATATAGTAAAAAAAATTAGAAAAATCTTCTTCTCAGAAACCACATGGCCTGGAGGTTAGATATTTGTTGTGTAGCATTGTCTAGTAGACCTCTACCAAGTTTGTTCAAATCATGGCCCTGGGGTCAAAATTGGCCCCAACTAAGAGGTCACTTAATTTTACATTAGGCTTGTAGATATGTTTAGATAAAACATAGAAAAATCTTCTTGTCAGAAACCACAAGGTCTGGAGTTAAGATATTTGGTATGTCTTTTGTTCAAATCATGACTCTAGGTCCAAAATTGCCCATCCCAGGGGTCACCTGATTTTACATTGACTTATATAGGAAAAAAGTTGAAATGTCTTCTCAGAAACCACAAGGCATGGGGTTTAGATATTTTGTATGTAACATGGCCTATTGGACATCTACCAAGTCTGTTCACCTCATGGCCATGAAGTCAAAATGGGCCCCTCCCCAGGGGTATCTTGATTTACATAGCCTAACAATACCAGGTGAGTGATCCAGGACCATTATGGCCCTCTTGTTTAAATGGTCAACCACCTCGCAAATTACATGATATTACATTCATTTATTTAAACAGGATCTCAGCAGCACACATTACACTCAGGAGAAATGGAGGTGAGTGCGAAACTGCAAGAGTTGGCAAGAAAGCAGCGCATGAACACAGACATACGCAGAAATATTTTCTACGTGATCATGACAAGTGAGGTGAGACCAATATACAGATTTTTTTTTGCTCACCTGAGCATATGTGCTCAGGATGAGCTTTTAGGATCGATGAATGTCCGTCGTCCGTCCATCCATCATCCACAATTAGTTTGTTTGCACTCTAGCATCTTCATTTCTTAAGCAATCATCTTCAATTTTAACAGATTGCAGTTTGTTTGCACTTTAGCATCTTCATTTCTCAAGTAATCATCTTCAAACTCAATGTTTATAGCTAGAATCTCTTGGGCAAGTTCGATTATGGCTGATATTGGCAAATTAGGTCAGGAGTTATGTCCCTTTTAATGTTAAAAAAAAACAACCAAGATTTCACTTTGTTTGCACTCTAGCATTATCATTTCTCAAATATTCATCTTTAAACTCTATGGCAACGTTTATTACCATATTCTCCCAGCCAAGTTCGATTATGGATGATATTGGCCTATTAACTCAGGAGTTTTGCCCCTTTGTTATTAAAAAAAAATGAAGGCAGTTTTTCTCAGGTGAGCGTCTAAAAGGCCATCTTGGCCCTCTTGTTTCTTCAACAGAGGCCCATTTCACTAAACTTCAAACAGATTTGATCTTAGTCGCATGTTGAACCATATTCTTATTTGAACCATAAAACATAAAGAAATGTGATCCATTTTCATTGTTAGCTCAACTGATCACTTGTTCTCAGGATGAGCTTTTGTGACCACCTTTTGTCCGTCATCTGTCGTGCTTCGTCCGTTGTCAACAATTGCTTGTGAACACTCTAGGGGTTTCAGTTTTGGCCCAATCTTCATGAAATTTAGTCAGGATGTTTGTCTTTATATCTTGAATGAGTTCGAAATTGGGTGACATTGGGTCAAAAACTAGGTCACCAGTTAAAATCTTAGAAAAGCCTTGTGAACACTCTAGAGGCCACAGTTTTAGCCCAATCTTCATATAATTTGGTTAGGGTAATTGTGTACATGATATCTTTGATGAGTTCGAAATGGGTCACATTGGATCAAAAACTAGGTCATCAGCTCAAATCTTAGAAAAAACTTTTGCACATGCTTGAGGCCAAATTTTTGGCCCAATCTTCATGAAATTTAGTCAGGATGTTTTTTTTTATGATTCATTGTTTGAAATTATGTTGGGTCAAAAACTAGGTTGGAAATTAAAGAATCATTTCAAAACAGGGTCACATTGGGTCAAAAAGTAAGTCACTAGGGCAGATTTTAGAAAAACCTTGTGACTGGATAAAACCCCAGATGAGTGCAAATTTAGGAAGGATCAAAATCTAGGTCTCTTAGTCAGATGCTAGAAAAACATTGCAAACACTTAAGATGTCGCATTTTTTGTAATCATGCCTAACACAGCAATCTTACTCAAGTGAGTGACAAAGGGTCATCTTGGCCCTCTTATATTATGTAAATTCAACACTTTGATGAAGAAAAAAATCACAAGAATGACATATTAGTATGTCTATTGATTTACTCCTACAAAGAATTTAATTTGTAAGTTTAGTAAAATGGGTCCCATGCTAAGTATCACTTAAAGGAATACACTCAGAGGATAACAGCTTGCTTTGATTTGAAAAATATTGGTTTAAAAAAACTTTTATTACGATGCTTTCGTTAACACATGCGTAATAATCAAGAAATTACTGTTTAAGTACAACTATATACAGTGTTAAGTGCCTGTCCAAAAACAATAAAGGGTTCCTGTCCAAAAACAATAAAGGATATGTCAGTATTTATTGAATTGAAGTGTGCATTCACGGTTATTTTACCCAGAATATAAGTCCAAAAACATAAAAGATTATGAACTTCAAACTTTTAATATAATAAAGTGACACTCAGGAGAAGAGCAATTCTCAATGAACTTTTTCGTGAGCTATTCCCTTTGTTGGATTTTATTGATTTTTTATCATAAAACCTAAAGTATTAAAAGGTATTCATTTTTAAATTACCTGTAGTAAGATGACACTGAAGAGCAATTTATTGTTCAAGAAACATAACTTGGGAAAAAGTAATCAAGTAATGACGGAGTTATTCCTCTTTGTTTTGGGGATTTTTTTTTTTGTTTGAAAGATTTTTTTGGTTGCTGGTAGTCAGAGCGTAAATTCTTAAATATTACAGATATTTACTTAAAGTTTGGACTTTGGGAGATCTGCATTGCACACCAGATGTAACTCCAGTTCAAACAATTGATTCCTCATGGAGCCTTTAATAGATCTGTATACCTGAATTTGTGGCCACCTACATTAAGAGGTCAACCTGCATTTAACGGTCAGTTATGATATTACCCAACTAGCATTTTCTTAAATGCTAAACCTTCATTCAGCGGTCACCTCTGTTTAGTGGTCACTTTCTCTTGTTTCCTTGACTGACCACTTAAGGTAGTTTTGACTGTATAGTCAGTCACATATTTGAGTAATTTGGATTGAAAAAAAGTGCTAAAATATGTTTCACGTCATTTCAGATTTTAATTCTCTCCTCTGACATCATTTCTGTGCTGCTCAAGATGTTGTTATGGAGAAAAGCGTTTAAACAGTTTATTTCTCACTACAATAATTGAAAGCAAACTTGAATAATAGTTGCTTGTTTTGCATCAGTCCATCAGGTACAACTGAAACATATTTTTATGTATTTGTTTAGTTTGTCTACATGCATGTTCAACTTATCTGAAGCAAGAATGTAGGTTTCAATTCTAAACAAATACTCTAAACTCAGAGGGCTTGATGCACAACCATTTTAACTGCCTCTTTATTTATATATAGTCACCATAATTTTACGCAGTACCCTCAAAAAATAAAGCTTAGATTGTTGTTTCAAAATATTTGTATAAGTCAATGAATATACACAAGGGATATTTGGTTGTTTTTAATATTTGTACAAGTCAATGAATATACACAAGGGATATTTGGTTGTTTTTAATATTTGTACAAGTCAATGAATATACACAAGGGATATTTGGTTGTTTTTTAATATTTGTACAAGTCAATGAATATACACAAGGGATATTTGGTTGTATTTAATATTTGTACAAGTCGATGAATGTACACAAGGGATATTTGGTTGTTTTTAATATTTGTACAAGTCAATGAATAGACACAATGGATATTTGGTTTTTTTTAATATTTGTACAAGTCAATGAATAGACACAATGGATATTTGGTTGTTTTTGTGGAAGACACAATATTATATCACCTCATGAACTTTGAATTTTGTATTCTCACAAGTGGCAAATAAAATAAAGAGATTTTATTTAATGCTTTTTGGTGGATTTTAGGGAAATACCAGTGAATTAATAATAGTAATTTCACTGTTTGAAACAGTTAATATTACCATTTTTTATAATTTTCACTCTGGAACTTGAACCCGACTCTATGTTATCAGAGCGTCAATTGTGCTGGATTTTATGCAAGAAATGACGTCATTAATAATGTCACGCTCACGAGGTACATGTAATCCCGCCAATTTTGACGTCTTTTATGAATAATACAGCTAATTCCTGGCTTTAAAGCATTAAATAAAAAATAAAATGTTTGTTTTTGTGAAGATTGATGTATAATTTCATTGGTGAACATAAAAAGATGAATTTTCACTCCTGGCTTCGCCGCTCATAAAAATATCACTTTTTATGTTAACTCAGTGAAATTATTTATCCATCTTACACCAAAACAAACAATTATCCTCTATTTCATCATAGAAATATACAGTTTTATAAACCTTTTACCTTATGTTGACTCATTTTGACTCATTGGCAAATAGAGGAGACCTGGGTCAGACAGCTACAGAGGAGACCTGGTCAGACAGCTCTTTTTAGGAGCAGTCTGATCAGGGTTTCCTCTGTTTGCTCACAACATTAAAACCCAGATTCTAAAGTCTGCATGGCAAAGGAAATTAAATTTGTTCATATTCTGATTAAGTTGAGTAAAGGGATATGAATCAAGTAAAAACTGTGTACATGAATATTCATGGGGTAAACGGTTAAGGATAGTTTAGCCATAAGCTTAAAATGTGTAGTGTCAAAAGTTAACACACTGAGTTATCACAATATGCTGTATGTTCAGTGAAGTATAACCCACAGAACTGTTACGGATTTGGTTCCCTGCTTGCCCTCTATATGCTATGATACTACAGGGATTTTTGTTGGTAACTGAATGAGGGCAGGTTGGGTCCTAGGATAATCTGCTGTATAGGTAAGGGTACTTGTTCACCTGTCCAGACACATGTGTTTAAGTGCTCTTGTTTTCTCCCTTCATCTAGTCCTATGTGAAAACACCCATCAGGGCCAACAAGAAGATTTTCATAAGCAATACAGGGCTATATAATTAACCATATCATGCAACTTACATCTTTTTTGCTGGTGGACAAAATCTCGATTCACTAAATCATTTTGCTAGTGTTAAATTTGAGCCATGAACTTTTGGACAATATTTCACTTTTTCTCAGCATTTGACACTAACATTTTAGCCAGGTATCCCGACAGAATACCTGCTTAGAAAATCAGGAGTCCCTTCTGAACATTAGCAGTCCCTGTCACATTACTCAGTATAGGATGGTTTTCTTCGCACAAGCATTGCTTTAAAAGTTGAAATTATCTGAGAGTGTTTCTAATAAGAATTAACGTTTTATGAAGAAAATTACATTGGTTTACAGCAAATGTGGTTTTTCAATTTACTTTAAATCGAAAAGTAAGTGTCCCAACAGAATCCCTTGCATGTCAGTTCAGGAGTCCCTCCCCAAATTTTGTTGTCTGCTAGTGTCGACTGCTGTTTGTCAGCATATTTAAATTTGAGTCCTATGATATTGCTTTTAGTTTAAATTAAGTTTAAAAATGCTTAAATCAAGTTTAAAAACTGGTTGAATTAAGTGTAAAAATGGTTAAATTAAGTTTAAAAATGGTTAAGTTCACTACATGTACATGTTTTGCCCATCCATCACAGGACTATGTTGATGCCTTTGAGAAATTGCTGCGGATGGGACTAAAGTCTCGACAACTCAGTGAGGTTATTCTCGTGATCTTGGATTGCTGCCTTCAGGAAACCAAGTATAACCCTTTCTACCATTACCTCTCACAAAAGTTTTGTGAACATCATCGGTCGTACCAGGTAAGTCTCTAGTAACCTGTATCTTTCCCTTTTTATATATACGTCCCTGGTGGCTGAGTGGTTAGAACGTCTGCCTCTAGAGCGGGAGGTCGTGGGTTTGATCCCTGGCTGCAACATACCAAAGTTGTAAAAAAATGGTACTGATATAGCTCCCTTGCTTGGCGCTCAACATATAAGGATAGTTCCAGGCTGGTTGGCCCGGTATCAGGATAATGTGAGTGGGTATGGTATCAAGCCACATGTCTACGGCCTGATACTTCAGTGTAGCAGCACTATATCTGTCTCAGGTAGACATCACCTCCAGATGACTGAAATTATGTTGGTGGGACATTAAACCCAATAAACATGCATACATTTTTAAATATTTGAAAATGATTAATTGAAATATTTTGCATTAAAAAAACAAAACAATCACAAATATAAGACATATAGAAGTCATATTTTTGTATGACATATCTGAAGAAGTTATTTGGAAATATGTATGTCTCTGTTATTCCATGGGCAGATTTAAAGGTGAGTGGAAGTGGCATCTACATCCCTTAAAATCGACAAAGATGTATTTTAATATGTTAAACCTTACCCTCATAGAGGATACCATGAAAATACCTATGCGAACAGCATAAAACCAGATCAGCCTGCGAGTAACGCGCAGGCTGATCAGGTTTTATGCTGTTCGCTGCTCATTACCTCATTACCAGACCACTGAGGAGCAGCGAACAGCAATTAAATTTGGTAAGGTTTAACTGTGGTTTTCTGCAGATCAGGCTTTATGTGGTACCTATTGAGTGCGTCAAAATGAATCAATATGAGGGAAAGGGTTAAAATCCACAAATTACCTTTATGTATATGACATAATTAGAGTAAGTCATTTTGATATTAACTGCAGTTCATTGATAAGTTCAGTTTGTCTGATCTGGGTCTGCTCTCTTTGCCAGTGTTTCAAAATGAGTCCATATGAAGAAAAGGATTAACATAAAAAGTCAGTTAGCTGCACTCCTTGGTACTAATATTCCCACGGACTATGTAATGAGTAATGGAATGAGCGCTCGTGGGTTTCCGACGCTGTTGAACTATTTGATAAAGTAGAATTGTGTAGATGTAATATTTGATACCTCTTCTGTACAGATGGCCTTCCAGTTCAGTATTTGGGACAAGCTGAAGGAGGTGGAGAGTCTCACAGAAACTAACAGGCAAAATCTAGGAAAACTGCTGACCCATTTGTTCATAAGCAAAGCTTTATCATTATCCATACTAAAGGTAAAAATGTGTAATAGTGTGTGTGTGTGAATTATTTTTAAGCATCACTCAGTTTGTCTAGTTTGTATGCAGTTTAAATCAATGCTATCTTGTATTGTACATATCTCCAAAATCATATAAGCCAAGGCCGTAAAATATTATATGAATGTTCACCAGCTTGGAAAATTGTGCACCTTGGGTTTCATTTTGAAGTTCATTAACTCATAATCGAGTTATGGACCTTGTGCAAATTGGGCAGAATGGGCATCCATGTCAAGTGAACACATTTCTAATTTCAGTAAAAGATTGTTATATACATTCACTATTCTATAGTTTTCAATCAGGGCATTCAAATAAACATCAGACTTGAATGCCAGCAACTACACTTAGCATTTAGTAATACTTAAATACTTAGAGCCAAATTTCATCATTCTTGTTTCTCTAATAAAACTACCAAAATAGTATATTTCATTACAAATTTGGTCTGCTATTATGTAACCACTTTATGTCAACCTTATAGTCAGGTTTTTGACTATTTAGTAAAACAGGAATGGGGAAAGTGTTTCTACCTGATTTAAGAATTTAAGTATTACTTAGCGCGAAGTATCACTAGTGGAATTCCAGCCTTTTCACTTTGAAGTGAAGAAATGCATTTTTTAATTTTCATTATTGGTGGTTATGATGTACAGGGCTAGATGCTATTGATTTAAGCAACTTTTTTCTACTAGAGGTACATGTATGTACACATTGAGTAGCAAATTGAATTATCAATTGATTCTAGGTACATTATATATGTAATCTCCTATCATTTACTTGTCACTGAGTGAAAAAGGGGCTTTGTGAATGCTCTGCTTCTTTTACACTATTTATAGTACTCTTATGATTTTCTTTTGGGGGCCTCCGTGGCCGAGAGGGTAAAGTCGCTGACTTTAGCACTTACTCAGCCTCTCACTATGTGGGTTCGAATCCTGGCAGGGTCATTAAGATTTTCATGTGAGGAAGCCTTCCAGCTGGCTTGCGGTAGGTTTGTGGTTCTACCCGGATGCCTCCCTGCATTCGGGGTCTTCCTCCTATAATTAGCTGGGCATCGCAATATGACTGAAATACTGTTGAAGTGACGGTAAACTCATATAGTTAAGTCATTTTCTTTTGACATAAAATTCACTTTTGATTTTATGAATTGAATGCAACTAATTAAAGTGCATTTTATTAATGCGTTTATTTTACAGGTGGTGACATTCGGTACTTTAGAAAAGCAGACAGTGCGTCTGTTAAAACAGATTTTTACAGACATGCTTCTGGATCACACGGAACAAGAAGTGCTAGCTGTGTTTTCTAGAATAGCTGTGTTGGACAAACTAAAGCAATTGCAGGATGGACTGAGACTTTTCTTGCACCATTTCCTAATTGGCAAGAAGAAAAAGGAATCTCATAACCCAAAGTTGATGGATCGAGTGGAACTCATTGATCGATTATTATCATCTAAGAAAAGTAGCATGATTTTGTGATGATTTGGCACAAATCATAATTTATATAATTTGTCATGATTAAATTGTTTCTTGATTGGTTGAGTTTTAAATTGGATGTAACTGAGCTCTTGACAACAACACAAACATCTGTTGTATCTGTTTAGGATAAAATGGCGCATTACAAATACCTAATTTTTCATCACAAATGAAATCATCATCATCATCATCATCATCATCATCATCATCATCATCATCATTATCATCACTTGGTGAATGAGAGAAAATGTATACAAATATATACAAGGTCATTATTGATATTTTTCTCATATTTTCTTTCACATGTTGCCATGGAAAATATTTTCTTTAGTTTGTACAGTCTGGTAACTGCTATTGTTAAAGTTCCATTTTCTTGTTCAAAGATATGTTAGGGATTTTGTATTTCACTTAAAAGTCAAAGTGCATATAAAATATATTTTTAATGAAATAAGTGCAATTTCGGTTGTAGTTTATAATTTTTTTCAGTTTGCTATCATTTGTAAATCTAATAAGATCTGAAGGCATAAGGCTTAAAACAATGCCTGAATAGATATTTTAATTAAGCCTTTGCCTCATATAGACTCATTTTGGCACATTGGCAAACAGATCCATCTTTAGTTTACCAGAGCACAACATGCTCAATGTGAACTATTGTGATCACCATGGGTCTGTCGTCGTGTGTGGTGCATTGTTAATACAAATATCTCCTCTGAAACTACTACGTACATGGTGCAAAACCATATCGGTGGGCTCTCTGCGGAAATCACTAGATTGGCAGGCTCTCTGCGTTCACTCCAGTCATTCTCTGCCATAAACACTAGCAAACCCTGGACGGAAGGGAAAGAAACAGACCAATGGTCACTTTTAAAAGGTGAGTTGTTCAAAATTAAGTATTGCACGGAATATTAGAGTATCTAAGCTATGTATATGCGCGTAAACTTTTCAATTATCAGCGACTGCGACCTGAAACTTGGCCGAACAGTTTAGTGATGACCGGTGCAAACGCAGAGAGCCTGCCGATATAGCGATTTCCGCAGAGAGCCTGCCAATATGGTTATGCACCGTGAAGTAGAAATCAATGAAACTTGACACAAATGATCCTAGGGTGGCTCTTAATAAAAGTTGCTAAAATAAACTTGATTCATGCAGAACTCTGGTTGCCATGGCAACCTGCAGCATTTTATATTAAAAAATAAAACTTTAATAATCATCTTCTCTGAAACCATTTGTCAAAATTTGATTTAATTTTGCACGAATGATCACCTTATGGCTGTCTAACAAAATTGCTAAAATAATGTTGATCCCTTGGAAAAAATGGGGCCATTATGGGGTTGCCTTGTTTCCTTATATACTCAATATAGAAAAATTCAAATTTCTCTTTCTGTGAAACCATTAGTTATAATTTAATTTCATTTGGCCACCTCATGGCTGTCTACCATAATTGCTAAAATTAAGTTGATCCATTGCAAAAGGAGCCCCCTAGAAATCTTCTTCTGCTACCAGACCACGGGGTTTATGAGATGAACACTTGATCCTATCGAGTTGTCAGTAAGTCAGGCTTTAGAGAGGGATAAATGCAGTCCATGAATAAATTAAGACTGGGTGGGAGAGGAGGACATAAACCCCGTGGTCTGGTAGCAGCAGAATTAAAGTTGAACATCAACTTAAGGTAAGTCTCATTTAACTTTATAATTCTGCTGTACCAGACCACCTGGGGTTAATGAGATTTTAGAGGTCATGACTGCATTTATCGAATGTTAGCTAGTCAAAAAACAGTTTCTGAGGCATAGAAATGCTTAACAAGGAAAATGTTTCTTTTTACTAGCTATTTAATATTATACAGTATACTAACTAATCATTTTTCATACATTGAGTACATTTAGCACAATAAATGGGTATCAAAGTAATATTTTGTCAAAATATATAGAAAATATATTTATGAAACTTGCCAAAAACAAAGCATCTCTTTATGTTTCACAGGTTCTCACGTTCAGACTAACTACAGAGTAAGCAAAACCTGCTTAAGTGCTAATTTCTAAACATACTCGGACAATGTATACAATAGTTAGGTAACTAATCTGACAAGTAAGCAACCTCATAGATTAAATCCCAGCAAGAGATTCTATACGCATTAGTGTCAGCAATGAATAAAATAAACATAAGGCCGTCAATTTATTTTGAACTACTCCGTCAATTTATTTTGAACTACTCGTTAATATACTCTCACTAAATGAAGAGTCATTTGTCACTGGCCTGTTATAAAACTTTCGGAACATACTATACCTTTTCCACCCAGCAGTTTTCATTATTGTGTCAATTGGCACCGCTGATAAAGCTGCACTGCAGGCCGCTGACCTGGTGCTGTGAGCACTAAACACTGACATGTCAATTCCTGATTCTGATAACACATGTCTTATCCAGCATCCAAGTGTATCCTTTGATACTTGGCCATATGGCTTCTGTGTGCTGATAAATAATCTAGGCCCTGTCCTTAGCATCTCAGTGCATATAATATAAGCATTATATGTACTTACAACACACAATTGCCTGTCTGCACAAAATTCAGCAATGTATATCTCTTGCAAATGCTTGTTGGGCTTTGATTGTTTTAAAAGATCCCCAATTCGAATTTTAAGATCAGATTTTGTACATTGAATATTTCTTATGTCTCTCTTTGTCCTGTAGTTAATGCTAATAGAGTTATAAGTTTTCTGAATAATTGCAACAATGATAACTCAGGTTTTAATATATTTAAGCACCAAAGCAACATCCCATGTGCAATTATACTTTGGCAAAGCAGGTTTCCTGTTGAAAATGCCTTTCATAAATTTTTTAACTAGAACGCTTTTACTTATATTTGTATTTCCAAACAAAGCCACTTGACTAGAAATTGCCGATTTTGCCGTGTTTATGGTACTGTAACTAAGATTACTTTCATGTAATTGACACAAAAATTCAAGAACATGGTTTACAGATGGTTGAAATTGATCAATCTCTTTCTGATAACAAAATGAATGCCACTTCTGGAGATATGTCCTGTATTGTTTTTGTGTTGTTGTCCTCCAGGCTGAGATGACAATTTCTGCAGCCTGTCCTGATATGCCCGACAAGTTGAGCTGTTTCCTGAGACTCGAAATACTCCAAGTCTCATTTTGGGTAGAGGGTGTTTCTTTGTCGCTTTGCTGTTCTTCAGTATTTTCAAAGTTTCTGGTAGTACAAAAGACTGATGACACACCATTTTTAGCAACACTGGGAACCACGGTTGAGTTGGGAAAAAAGGCGCTACAATTACTGCCTCTGCCCTGTCAATAGAAATGTTTTGTAGGACAGATCCTAGCATGCTGAATGGACAAAACACATATGAATAAAAATCACTCCAACACAGAGAGAAAGCATTGATTGCAAATGCACTGTTGTCTGGAGTAAATGAGGCATATTTTGCAATTTTCTTATTTTTTGAAGATGCAAATAAATCAATATCAAATACTCCAAAATTTTCCTAAATTTTTTGAAAAAGTGTTTCATCTAAAGACTACTCCATGTCATCTGACAATTTTCTACTAAGTTTATCTGCAACTGTATTTAATCACCCTGGTATGAAATAGCATGTCAACCAAATATTTCTCTTTAAGCACCATAACCAGATTTTCCTAATTAAATCGTTTAAATGTGACTATCTATCACCTATTTTTGTATTTAATAGCTGTCGTGTTGTCAAGGTGAAGCTGAATGTGTTCATTTCTTGCATCAGCACAAAAATTCTTTAACACTAGAAATGCTGCATTCAATTCTAAGAAATTAATGTGATGTGTCCTTTCTTCTTCATCCCACTGCCCACTACATTTATAGTCATTAGTAACATCAAACCCACCCCAGCCAAAACCAGAGCTGTCAGACTCTATCCTACGACTGGGCTTATCTAAGGTAATGGGCTTGAAAGCAGATGATAGATTATCAATCCACCATTGAATACAATCTTGTGATTGTTTAGAAATCTGCATCTTTGCATCAAAGTTCCCCCTGTGAACTTTAAGGTTATAATCTCTTTCAATTTCTAAAGATTTATAGAACAATGGAGCATAACACACTCCAGGTTCACTTGCAATACATTTCCCTATGAACTTGGCAAACAGTCTAATTGTAACAAACACACTCCTCATTAACTGCTCTGCAAGGTTAACTATGTCTTTGATCTTATCAGGTGTTAATCTGACAGTCATTGTTAATGAGCAAATATTAAATCCAACAAAGACTATCTGTTGAGATGGCTCAATTACAGATTTCTTGGAATGTACCGTAAATCCCAAATTATCTGCCAAACGGACGGTGTCTAAAACGTTATCTCTACACTGAGATTTTGTAGCACCCTGAAGCAAACTGTCATCAATATAACAAACATTTGTATGTCCCTTCTGGCGTAAAATTGAGAACATCGGCTTAAGGAGTTTTGTAAAGATGCAGGGTGCCGAAGAAAGTCCATTAGGTAAGCAAGTAAACTCATAAATCTGATCCTGCCACTGAAACCGCAAATATTTCTGATACATAATCTTTGGCAATAGGGACACTGTAATAAGCTTGAGATAAGTCCATACTAGCAAAGTAACACCCAGGTGTAACTAAATTCAATGCACTTTTTAGTGTTTCCATTTTAAAATGTCTTTTCTCTACATAGATATTAAGATCTTTTAAGTTTAAAATCAATCTGTGACAACCATCAGTTTTTGGTCGCAGGAATACACCTGATAAAAATTGACATTTAATAGGTTGAGTTAGCTCTATCACACCTAATTTTAGAAGCTTGTCTAATTCATCGGAAACATGCTGCTTTTCTTTTGAATTCAAATCAACTGTCTTTCTATAATTGTTCTTATTGGGTACTGTATCTGACTGAAATTCAATGGTGTAGCCATTTTCAACTATGTCAAGTAAATATTTGTCTGATGTGATAGACATCCACATGTCCAAGTGATTTGATATGTTCCCTGCCCTGAACTGATCTGGAGAGTTAATTAGGTTCAGATTAATCAGATCTTTACTCACTGGACTTATATCACTGTCTACTTCAGTGGCTTGTATGGAACCCTTGGAGCTGTATTTTTCTTTGAAGCCTGCTGCCGTGCCCATGTTGGGCTCTTGTGGGGCCGCCTGTCTAAAAAAGAGTTTGATGGCTGTCGTCCAGACCACTCTTTTCTCCCACTATTGGGGAAACCTCTAATTGCAGACCGTGAAATTGATGACTTCTTCCTGTACTTTTTGTCGAGGTTTCCTATCTGCGTGCCAATGCGTTTGTGCTCGTTGATGGTTTTTAGTTGTTGCTCAAGGTCATCCCCAAATAACAATGCGGTTATTGGTACATTGGGCTTACATAACTTCTGGTATTTCATGTGTATAGATGGCTTCAGCAGTTTCTTCCGTACATTTGACATATCCCTGTGTGCAAAAGCAAGGAGCTGGAAACTCTCCTTTGCCAGGTCAAACAGCTCTTCAGTGCCAGCATATGTTTTTAACATGATGTCCATCATTTTGACCAACGGGATCATGCCTTTAGTCAATAATGTTTGATTTTTCTGCAGGATAGCATCATTCTTTTTGTACTTGATATCGATCGAATCTTCAGAATAAATTTCCTCATTTAGTTTTGGCACAACAAGGGATTTACAGTTCTCGGGAGTTTTGAACTTCTCCCCCATTTCAAGACCTTGTTTTAAGTCAAAGTTCTGTGTGATACCCCTGTTCACAGTTTGTGACAATTTATCATGGACTGGGGGTCCAAAATCACTCTTTGTGGCAAACAAATCCTCTAATTTCAGTAATTTAGTGGATTCTGACCTCCCCTGTTCCTTTACCTTTCCAGAAACATGGTCATCGATCTCACTTTCATCACTATCGGACGAAATATTGCTCAAGCCATCCTCCGAGTCTGAGCTGTCTGATATTTGGGAAGCCTTACGTTGACCAGTCAGCTCCCTATCTTGAATTTTCCTAACTTCAGCAGTTAGTTCCCTCAACATTTGTTGTTGTTGTTGAAGATATATTTTCGTCGAAGTCAGCTCTGATTCCACATAGCTGCATAAACCCTCATCACCTCGTATTTTCTGCCCCGTGCCCTCTGCTCCTACTGAGCCGGCTGGGAAGGATGTTATATCGCCTCCTACTGAGTGAAAGGGGTTTAAACCCTGATCATTTGCATTCGACTGAGATCTATTGTCTCCAGTCATGCTACAGGGCTGATCCAAACTTTTTTCGACGTCTACTGCACTTTGCATGGTGTCTGTTGGAACTAAGTTTTGCCTCTCTGCCATTCTGAATTATTATTAAATAATTCCAAAATTACACAAAACGCTTTGATGGAAATGATATTATGTCTGTTTTTGTCTTAATAACAATTACACACCAACTTAATTTCCTTTAAATATCCAATATTCTTGTGAATACACAAACACTGTCCCCAACACTTAAATTCCTTAGATAAACCTCTGCCTGCTGTTATCTGCATCCACACTCGACTAGGACATTAGTGGTTCTGACTTACTGACAACTCGATAGGATCAAGTGTTCATCTCATTAACCCCAGGTGGTCTGGTACAGCAGAATTTAAGTTCTTTTGGCAATTGTAGTGTCCACTCATGGCTGTCTACCAATAGTTGATACAATGTTGATCCCTTGAAGAATGAGGCCCATAGAGGGTAAGCTTGTTTCCGTATAAACTCTATATAGAAAATTTCAAAATTCTTCTTTTCTGGAACTGATGTTTAGAATTAATCTTCAGGATCCCAAACCATGATTGCTTAAAGGCGTATTTCACATTAGCAGTTTTTTACTATATAGACAAAAAAAAAGGAAAATCAAAACTAGCGAAGGTTTTTTTAAAACTTGGCATGAATAGATAATAGATTATAGAGATTCACTCTAGAACACATTTATTGGATAAAAAATAGGGGTCTACATGTTACTTTTTTAGTTATCTGCCCCTGAATTGCTCTTTTCTGTCATTTCCAAGGGCAGATAACTCAAAATCAAGCATACAGATACCTTATATTATTTCACATAATTGTTTGTTGTTTCACTTCTAGTCCTTATGCAAAGTTAAAAACAATTCCATTAATTGATTTCTTACAATGTTTCAGCAAATAGACATGCTGCATTTTTCTTTTAAAAAAAAGGAGAATATTTCTATATATTCGCGTTTGCTACTACAATATGAAATCTGATGCATAGAATTTCTACAACTTTTACACAGTGACAGGGAATATAGTACCAAACATGGAGCTGAAATTAATGGAGGTGTTGCTAGCCCATAATATTGAGTTATCTGCCCTTGAAAATGACAAAAGCTAAAATCTCACTTTCAGGGGCAGATAACTCAAAAAGTAGCATGGAGACCCCCATTTAATATCCCATTCATTTATTTCTAGTGTGATTCTCAATAATCATGCCAAGTTAAAAAAAAATCTCTTTGCTAGTTTTGATTTTCCTTCTTTGTCTTTATAGTAAAAAAACTGCTATTGTCAAATACGCAGTTTTGATCCATTGAAAATTGAGGCCTCTAGATGATTAACTAACTTAAGATTTTTTTGCATCTGAAACTTGAATCTGGTTGCTGCTGGAAGAAACCAGGTAAAATCAAGTGACTTGAATCATTTTAAATAAGTTATGTACTCTGGTGAGCGATCTATGATTCATCAAGTGACAAAGTTGTACATGAATATTCATGAGGTAAAGGGTTAAGACCTGATATCCTCTGATTTACAAGGAACTGAATGGAATATAATATTAAAGACTTCACTTGTCAGAATAAATTGTAAAATATGAATATAATTGTTCAGAGCCAGCCTTTGCTTAGTGTTTTACTACCGTCCTCAGTGGCTGAGTGGTTAGAGCATCCGCCTCGGGAGCAGAATGTCATGAGTTTAATCCCTATCCAAGACATACCAAACTCCTAAGCGTATTGCTAGTATAGCTCCCTTGCAATGCGCTCAGCTTACAAGGCTAGTTCCAGGACTGGTTGATCCAGTGTCAGGATAATGTGACTTGGTGTGATATTATGTGTGAAACTGTCTCACATAGACAAAGCCTTCAAATGACTGATATATGGTACTGTCTGCAGAACGTTAAACCCAATGAACAAATAAACAGTGTTGAACTTAAGATTATTTTGGAAGGCCTTGCAAAGCTGTTAGGTGGGTAGGTAATACCTACTTATAGTCCTCTTTTGAGGTAGTGCTCGTTCAGCTGATTTTACATTTTGTACCCCCTGATCATTGAGTATTTTCATATGAGCCACCGAGACGTATGACACTAGGAGGCCATATGTATGACCCAAATAACCTTTGCAGGTAACCATTTATACATCTGGGTGAAGTGGAACAATTCATGGTTAATTTCTTGCTCATGGAAGTTAGTGGTGACCTGACCGAGATTCAAACCACTTGACTATCCCTCTCCGTTAGAATACTATATGACGAAGAATGGTTGCAAATACTTATGTACGAATCTAAGTAATCTCTAGAATTTTTATGCTTAGAGAAGATACCAGAATGGATCTCCAGGGACTGACAATGGTTCTCTGCAAAGGTGGGCCATGATCTGGTTGTATTGTGCATGGCTTCAAGGCTGTGGGTTCTAACCACATTAGAGCAATAACCTTTCATGATCTTGCCATGCACAGAATTCGGTTCCAACTCTGGAAAACTGTTCGATGATGTCAGAGTGACAGTCCTGCTGGAAGGAAAAAAGGTAGGTCTTGGTCTGGGGGATTCACATGACTCTATTTCATTAAATATCTCATTGAGGTTACCTTGGTTACATGTACTACCCCATAAAAGAGGTTAGTTGCTATAATCTCTATTGATAAATGCAGCGTCATTAGGATTATAAAACTCTGGTCCAAAGATGACATGGATCTATGAAGAGAGCACGTACCTGATGGTCAATATCGGCTTAAAATTATCTACATCCTAGACATTGAGGTCATACCACGTGGTATATGACGTCATTTTAACATAATTTGCATCAATTCAAAGGGAAAAACTTCTGTATTTTATTTTTTTATCAATTTTAATGGTATACTAGTATAGCACATGCAAAGTGGAAAATTGTGCCTTACACATATGTCCCAATGATTCTTTTTTCAGGCGTACAGTTTTCCCAAACATTTTGGAAAACCTTCCGAATTCGTAAAATTTTGTTTGCTAACACATAAAGCGTATCTTAAATAATGTTTTCCCAAATATAAGGAAATACTGTACATCTGTCAAAAGAATCATAAAGGCCTTTGTTTTGTGCATCATATACCACGTTGTACGGCCACACTGTAGAGATCCCCGCATCACTCTAAAAAATATTACTTTCAGGAAAAGAATGAAAGTACTTCTATTATAAACACTTTTCTGGCTTAAGTGCCATGAGCTTTAGATATAGTTTATAAAATTATGTTTGGTTTAATGTTTAATTTCCGCCTATTGAGAGAGCTTCACGAAATAAAGTTTTCAAATAAATGATTGTGAAATATTGTCATGAAAATTTCATGGAAAATATGTCCATAGTTTTTGTAAAAAAAAACTTGTCTGAATGTAACACTAGGGCTCCGTTTTCTGTGTCACTTGCTGTAATCAGAGGAGACACCTAGGGATCACTTTTCTGTCGCCTGTCTGCCCGTCCCCCCATCTGTCTGCCCGTCCGCCCATCTTTTCTTCTGTCACACCTTTTTCTGTCACACGTCAGCAGGTGACACATGTGTCCCAAAGAACACTCTTGTTATGTGCAAAATATTAACATAACTGACATATTGTAACTTAAATTAATGGTTTCCATAGCTTTTTTGGCAAGCACTTTGCTCACGGTAAAGACTTTTACTGAAATGAGGCGGACTGTAACTGCATTTATTGTAATGAGGCGGACTGTAATCACTTTTATTGTAATGAGGCAGACTGTAACAGCTTTT
>CM037788.1:2489076-2514957 GCA_021229015.1 Solen grandis
ACATTCGAAGAACACATTGAGCGAATTGAAAATGTTTTCAGCAGGTTAGAGTCTCATGGTCTTAAACTAAAGGGTTCAAAATGCGATTTTTTTTAAAACATCCGTAACATATTTAGGTCATATCATATCAGAGGAAGGTATCGCGACGGATCCGGAGAAATTGACCGCTATTCTATTTCTCAATGTCCATCTCCTACAAATCTTAAAGATCTCAGAGCTTTTCTTGGAACAGCGGGTTTTTACCGCAGATTTATTAAAGATTATTCAAAAATAGCTCAACCTTTAAATCGTCTTTTAGAGGGTCACTGTTTGAATTCGCCCAAGCGTAAGGTCTCAAAATCAGCAAAAAGCAAAACACCTACTGCGTGGCAGTGGCAAAAAGAGCAAGAATATGCTTTTAATACTTTGAAAGAGAAACTGACGTCCCCGCCAGTGTTGGCGTTTGCCGACTACACAAAACCCTTTATTGTGCACACAGACGCGTCGAGCACGGGGTTGGGTTCCGTTTTACTCCAGAAGCAAGACGACGGAACTGAACGCGTGATAGCGTATGCGAGCCGTGGGTTGCGCCCTAGTGAGCGTAATTATTCCCGCCCACAAGCTAGAATTCTTGGCGTTAAAATGGTCGGTAACTGATAAATTTCATGATTATCTATATGGCAGTAAATTGACAGTAACAACCGATAAAAATCCGTTAACGTATGTTTTAACGTCTGCAAAACTCGATGCTACTTCGCACCGATGGGTTGCGGCTTTATCAGCTTTCGATTTTGACATCGTATATAAACCGTGAAAGCTCAATTCTGACTGTGATGGTTTAAGTCGTAAACCCCATATGTTCTCAGATGCTGTCAAAGCTATTTGCATGGGTGTATCTGTTGACAAACCAGTAGTTGAACGATTGTCAGGTGTGTCAATCCCACAGCAATGTTCTGTGATTATATATTGTCCATCTACACCAGTAGATTGGGCAAGGGAACAAGGTCAGGACCCATACTTAGCAGAGGTTATTAGGCTCCTAGGAAGTCGTTCTCGCCCAAAGGGGGGCAAAGATATGCCAAAAGATGTAAAGTCACTTATTCGCGACTTTGACCGGTTGTCAGTCCGGAATGGTGTTCTTTGTAGGTCTTCTTTTGTAGATGGTGACGAAGTTTCACAGTTGATTATACCCCAGTCACACCGTACAATTGTCTTCAAAGGTATCCATGACAATGTTGGTCACCCAGGGAAGGACAAGTCGCTTTGGTTGGCCCGACAAAGGTTTTATTGGCCCGGTATGGAGGCCGACATAAATAATTGGGTTACCTCTTGTAGCCGTTGTATCCTGAGGAAAACGCCAGAAATTAAGGCAGCCGAACTTGTCCCTATACAAACAAGCCGTCCAATGCAGCTAGTATGTATGGATTTCCTTAAGCTCGAGCGATCTAGGGGTGGTTACGAAGATGTTTTAGTGATAACCGACCATTTTACTCGGTTTGCTAAAGCAATACCCTGTAGAAATCAAAAGGCGACGACTACAGCCAAAGCTTTATTTGAAAATTTCATTGTTCATTACTCGTTTCCGGAACAATTGCACTCGGATCAAGGCAGGAATTTCGAAAGTAAAGTTATTAAGGAATTGTGCAAATTGGAAAATGTACATAAAACTAGGACAACCCTTTTCATCCCTGCGGGAATCCATCGGCGGAGCGGTTCAACCGTACGTTGCTTCGGATGCTAGGAACGTTAAGTGATGAAAAGAAGGCTGATTGGAAAGAGTATACACCAGCCCTTGTCCATGCCTATAACGCGACGAAAAATAGCGCGACGGGATTCTAACCCCATTACTTGATGTTCGGCTGGCATCCGCGCCTGTCGGTAGATGCTTACCTGGGTACAAATGCTCGAAACCCAAAGTCAAGTTCACATGCTTCATATGCTTCCAGGTTGCGGGACAGATTAAACTATGCGTACAAGGTAGCAGGTGACGCTGCCAAAAAGAGAGCTCTCCAAAATAAGACAAATTACGATTTGAGGGTTAGAGAAAATCGTTTGGCAGTAGGTGATATCGTACTGGTTCGTCACGTAAACCTTCAGGGTAGAAATAAACTGGCAGATAGTTGGGAAAAAGACCCGTATGTGGTACTAGACATCCCATACGAAGGTCAACCCGTGTATAAGGTCCAACTTGAATCACGTAAGGGTCCTATCCGTACATTGCACAGAAACCTGTTACTCCCTTTTATTTCAGTGCCTGAGCCCGATACTGATATGGTAGATAACGCATTTTCAGTTAGGAAGAGTAAGAAAGTCCAGTCTCAGAATTGTAGCCAGAGTGATGAAGATTCCTCTTCATCAGAGTCTGTTTGTTCGGAAATCTATGTAATCCCACTCAGAAGGAAGGCGAGAGGTGTAAGGCTTACTGATCTAGATTCTCAAGGGGCCCCTCCAAGTGTCATTTCAGGTCAAAGGGAAAATCGGGTTTACAGGGACGAGCGCGAAATCATAGAACGGCGCTTCCGCTCTCCTACCCCTTTAACACAAAGGACGCCTCAAAACCCCGCCTCACAAAGGTCAAGTTATCAGTACACTAGGTCCCCGACTCTAGCGCCCACAGTTAATGTGTCACCTGAATCCCCAGTACTTGCCCCGGCACAATCACCCGTAGCCCGGCCGGTACGTCAGCGGCTGCTACCTGACCGATATGGACAGTAGGTACATGCTGGAGTGAGAGAGGATGTTGTTTATTATGTCTAGATAAGCTTATCTCTTTTAAAAAAATATGTCATTTGAAATACACTGTAAACATTATCTCCGTTCTATATGATTTTAAATTGTGTGCGTGTATGTGTGTGTGCCCATAAGTATTAAAAAGTATATTGGTTAAATGAAATCATATTGCAATGTCGTTAGTATTTACTTTGTATTCCACACTCCTCATATTGAATGATGTTACTTGAAATGACAGGAGTCATTTAAACTAGCAGGGGGAGTTTGTAGTAAAGGTCAATATTTGTATTTTTTAGTATTTTTGTTAATAAACTGTAAAATTATAAGATGATGAAAAAAGAATATTTTATATCAGGTTTGAACCCGCACCGCGTGGTTCGTAGTCCGTCGGCGTCACCACTCGGCTATGCCACATTGGTTGGTTGGCAGTCAATACACTCAAGTCATATTTGGTTATGTCTTATGAGTTGTTTTTTATGCTTGAGTGAATTATTGTTCTCGCGAGATTTTAATTTAAGTTACAAATCTTGTTACGAGAATTCAGAACTCTTCCACCCGAGTCCAAAGAGACAGGTTGTTGTATTATTCTACCCATTGGGAAAGTATTTGAAGCCGACGAGTCTGGTAAGAGTTATTCTTATTCTTTGATTGTATTCCAATTGGTTTAAAATATTCATCTTTGTATTTACTAAATGTATGCCCAGTAATGTTATTGCATTTGTATTGTATTGATTAGTGAATGCAGATATATGAAATATTGTCAGATATCGAAATATTGTAAACTATGTAACTATTCCGGTGAATTATTACAATATTATCTGTATTTGATTTATATTTGAATTGTATTTATATATAAATGTATTATAATGAAATATGCATTATTCCATTATTCTAATATTGTTATATTGTTTTGTTAGGTTCCATCCATGTGGTACGTTCGTGGCATACTGTCATAATAAATGTGGAAAAGTCTGTTTCCTTATCGATACACCCCAACTACATCTGTGAAAGTATATATTATAGTACATTATAATTTAATTGCCAACTTGAGATACCATGAGCGTGTAAAAGTGTAGACGTTTGAAACAAAATGATCAACACATGTCATCCGTTCAAGACGCTGCAAGCTAATTTGTCTGTTAGCTAAAAGCGCAAAATGGAGTAACTTTGTGTAATACAGTCGTCTCGATCGTATGTACAAGCGTTATTGGAATTTAACTCACGAGGCTACACGCGTCGACGATTCTATTGCATGTTAGCATTTACTTTTTTATTCCCGCGACTGTACACGAAAATAAAAAAAGAATAAGAGGTTTAAGTTTAATTGCTTATATTTTGAATACCTAAAAAATTAGACCCAAATATGATACAATGGAATTGTCGGGATTTTCAGGCCATTTATTTTGGTACCTAGAATACTAAAATTGGTCAAGTTATAAGAAAGCGATATCAAAATAAAGATTTATTTATTTTTGCCATATGGCTTATTTCACAAAGTTCAAGCACGAGAAGTCCATACGAAAAAAAAAAAAAGATAAAAGGTAGGGAATTTAATATATATTCTTTCATATGGTATTAATTTTTATATTTTTCAATGTTAGCAAAAAGTCCTTTCATTCGTATCAACAAATGAAATCTAGTTCTAATTCTTCTTATTCTTTTTTTCTTCCTCTTGCATTTGTGTTATTTTCGATTTGTTGCCAATGGCCCAGAACAATGAAAATTTTATGGCATATATTTCAAACCATGAGCTTTCGAATGCTATGAATTTCATATTCATATTACGTCATTTAACGTCAGATTTGACGTCAGGTAAAAAAGTTTGTACGCAGTCTGCAGCCATTATTTCTGGGCCGATTTTCATCAAAATTTCACAGAATGTGTATGTTAAGCACTAGTTGTGTCTGCTTGTGTCCATTTTTCAAAATTCGAAAAGGCAATGGTTCTATGGCGAGTCAAAGATTCGAACCATAGACGTCAAATTTCAAATGCGTATAAAATCGCTCCCAGATGAGCTAGAAAGCTAATATTTGAATAGGTTATAAGTCTCTAAGATTTATTTAGATACTGAGAGAATAAACTTCATATGACGTCATATGACGTCATGAGGTGAAAAGAAATTTCTAATTTTTACGTGTTAAAACGTCCGAGCACCTTGAAAATCCAATAACATATGCTTCAGATAGAAAATTTTGCATTTCAATGATTTTCATTTGCCTATGACGTGTCTTGACGTCAAACTTGACGTCATCTTAAAATGTTTGTACGCGGTCTACAGCCATTATTTCTAGACCGATTTTCATCAAAATTTCCCAGAATGTGTATGTTACGCTCAAGTCTTGCATCCCGGTATCCGTTTTTCCAAATTCGCAAAGGCAAAGATTTTATGGCGAATCGAAGATTCGAACTTTTGACGTCAAATTTCAAATGCGTATAAAATCGCTTCCAGATAAGCTAGAAAGCTTATATTTTGACACATTGTAAGTCTTTAAGTGTCCTATAAATTCTGTGATATCTACACGTTAATTTAAATATGTTGTAAAGTTTTCAGGACCATTAAAATTTAATGGCTTATACAATAATCCGTATGCTTTTGAATGCAAGGATTTCATATTAATGTGACGTCATATGACGTCAGATTTGACGTCAGGTCCAAAAGGTTTTACGCAATATACAGCCATTATTTCTGGACCGATTTTCATTAAAATTTCACAGAAGGCATATGTAATATTCTAGTTGTGTATCCCGGTGTCCGATTTCCAAATTCAAAAAGGCAATGGTTCTATGGCGAATCCAAGTTTCGAACCAGTGACGTCAAATTTCAAAAACGTATAAAATCGCTTCCAGATGATTTTGAATGCTTATATTTGGAATATCATATCTCTATGACTTCCTTCTATTCTGTTAGGGCGAACGTCATTTGACGTCATATGACGTCAATAGGTCAAACATAATTTCTGATAACTATGCGTTAATATCTATTTATTGCTAAGGTCCCAGGGGCATGACACATTTTCTTCATATATTTAAGGTAATGAAGATTTCATTTTATTGATTTTCTTATGTCTATGACATCATATGACATCAAACTTGACGTTGTCTGCACAAGTTTGTACGCGGTCTACAGACATTTTTTCTGGACAGATTTTCATCAAAATTTCACAGAATGTGTATGTTACGCTCCAACCGGTGTCCATTTTTTTAAATTCGAAAAGGCAAAGGTTTTATGGCTAATCCAAGAGTAGAGGTATTGACGTTAAATTTCAGTATAAGTTTCCAATTGCAAGTCTTCTTTATATTCATAGAAGATGAACGTCATATGACATCATGTGACCTCATAAGGCCAAAGTTATTTTTTTTCTGTTGAAATTAAACGGTTTTAAGAGCTGAAGGCCTTCTTTTTTGTATGAGTTGCATGAATTCTTGTTGAAGGTGTAGCATTTGATCCTGTGGAGCAATGTCATTTCCATTTTGATAAAAATGTTATGTTCAATCATTGTTTATATCTTGAAAACCTCTAAAGCTGGACCGAATTATGTGACAATCGAATTGTAAGCATTTACAATCAATTTGTTTTGTAACATAGATTATAAGAAAAGGACAAGTTAAATGAAATTAAAAAAAACAAAAAACAATGCTTTTCAGTTACTTTTGCCATACCCTCCAAGTAAATCGGTTTATTTTTCAAAGTTTATGGAGTTTTGGCCCTACAAAAACATGTTAAAAGTAGGAATTTGATATCATTTTACTTTCTTCCCTTTTAGTGTTTGACAAATGTAGCAGAAAGTCATATCATTCGTATCAACGAATGAAATCTAGTTATTCTTATTCTTTTTTTCTTCCTCTTGTATTTGTGTTAATTTCCATGTGTTGCCATTAACTCGGAACGATGAAAATTTTATGGCATGTATTTCAAACCATGAGCTTTCGGATGCAATGAAGATCATATTCATATGACATCATAAAACGTCAGATTTGACGTGAGATGAAAAAGTTTGTACGCGGTCTATAGCCATTATTTCTACACTGATTTTCATAAAAAAATCATAGAATATGTATGTTACGCTCTAGTTTTGCATCCCGGTGTCCGTTTTTCAAAATTTGAAAAGGTAATGGTTCTATCGGGATTCCAAGATTCGAACCATTGACGTCAAATTTCAAATGCATATAAAATCGCTTTCAGATGTGATAGAAAGCTGGTATTTGGAAAGAATATAAGTGTCTATGTCTTCTTCATATTCTGAGAAGATAAACGTCATATAACGTCTTATAACGTCATGAGATATAAATAAATTTCTAATTTTTACGTGTTAAATTCTACATGTTACAAACGTACGAGCACAATGAAAATTTAATAACCTATATTTCACTTTTAACATTTTGCGTTTCAATGATTTTTATTTGCTTATGAAGTGTTTTGACGTCAAACTTGACGTCGTCTAAAAATGTTTGAACGCGGTCTACAGTCATTATTTCTGGACCGATTTTCATCAAAATTTCGCAGAATGTGTACGTTAACCTGTCCTTGTGCATCCCGGTGTCCCTTTTTCCAAATTCGCAAAGGCAAAGATGTTATGGCGAATCCAAGATTCGAACCATTGACGTCAAATTTCAAATGAGTATAAAGTCGCTTCCTGATGAGTTAGAAAACTGATATTTGCACAGATTATAAATCTCTATGTGTCTTTTACATTCTGAGAAGATGAACGTCCTTTGACGTCATATGACGTCTTAAGGTCAAAAAGAATTTCTTAGATCTATGCCTAAATTAACATATGTATGGAAATGTAATTGCATATGCGTCAAACCATGTGCTTTGGAATGCATTGAATTTCATATTCATGTGACGTTATATTACGTCAGATTTGACGTCAGGACAAAAAGATTTTACGCAATCTACAGCCATTATTTTTGGACCGATTTTCATCAAAAGTTCACAGAATGTACATGTTACGCTTTAGTTGTGCATCCCGGTGTCCGTTTGTCTAAATTCAAAAAGTCAAAGGTTATATGGCAAATCCAAGATTCGAATCATTGTCGTCAAATTTTAAATACGCGTAACATCGCTTCCAAATGTATTATAAAGCTGTTATTTGAACTGAAAATTAATCTTTATGACTTCGTTTTATTCTGTGAGGCAGAACGTCATTTGACGTCATATGACGTCATAAGGTAAAAAAGAATTTCTAATATCTACGCGTTTATTTCTATATGTTGCAAAAGTCCCAGGGGCATGAAAAATTAATGGCGTATATTTCAGATACTGAATATTTCATTTCATTGATTGCCTTATGCCTATAACGTCATATGACGTCAAACATGACGTTGTCTACGAAAGATTTTTCGCGGTCTTCAGACATTATTATCGGACCGTTTTTTATTCAATTTTCACAAAATGTGTAAGTTTCGTTATAATTATCCAGCCAGGTGTCCGTCTTTCCATATTCATAAAGGTAAAGGTTCTATGGCGAATCATATATTCGAACCATTATTGTTAAATTTCAAATACGTATAACATCGCTTCCAGATGAGTTAGAAAGCTGAAATTTTGACTGAATATAAAAAGATGAGCGTCATATGACGTCATGTGTCGTTACAAGTCCTAAACACTTTTTTTTACTGAAATTAAACGGTTTTTACGGCCTATAGGCCTGATTTTTTTTAATTTGCATGAAATTTTTACTGAAGGTGCAGCATTAGATGCTATGGCATAATGCTACTTCCGTTTCCACAGAAAGCAAAGGTCAAAGTCATATTTCAATTATCGATATTTTTTGGCCTTAAATATCTCTAGAACAATAAATATTCTATATAGACACTATGCATATAATTTGAAGTGCTTTGAAAGACCTTTCAGCTTTTATTGATCGGGGTTGAATCAGTTAAATTATGGCTGAAATATGAAAATTCAGTTAGCCTCAATGCGTTTAACAGTTTATATCTCAAAAATTTAAATTTTCGAAAATATGAATAATATTTGTAGAGCAAAGTTGGGTCGTTCTTTTGATGCTTTAAGTTTAACGATTGACCCAAAAATCATGGAGTAATGCAAATAACAAAATTCGTTTATGCTATTTAATGATAGACCCAAATATATTGCAATCAAATTGAATGGATTTTTAAGACATTTCTTTTGGTAACTAGATTACTAAAATAAGTCAACTTGTAAGGAAGTGATGTCAAAATAAGATTGATGTTTAGTTAATTTTGCCATGCAATATAAAGCTCTTACGTTTGACAAATTTAGCAGAAAGTCCTATCATTCGTATCAACGAATATAATCTAGATCTTTTTTTCTTCCTCTTATATTTGTGTTAATTTCGAAGTGTTGCCATTGACTCAGAACAATGAAAATTTTATGGCATATATTTCAAATCATGAGCTTTTGGATGCAATAAATTTCCTATTTATAGGACGTCATATAACGTCAGATTTGACGTCAGGTGAAAAAGTTTGTACGCGGTCTACAGCCATTATTTCTGGACCGATTTTCATTAAAATTTCACAGAATGTGTATGTTAGGGTCTAGTTGTGCATCCCGTGTCCGTTTTTCCAATTTCGAAAAGCCAATGGTTCCATGGGGAATCCAAGATTCGAACCATTGACGTCAAATTTTAAAAACGTATAAAATCGCTTACAGACGAGCTAGAAAGATGATATTTGGACATTATATAAGTTTCTAGATTTTCTTTAGGATCTCAGAAGATGAACGTCATATAACGTCATATGACGTCATCAGGAGAAAAGAAATTTTGCAATTTCATGTGTTAATTTTTATATGTTGTAAATGTCCAAGTACCTTGAAAATTTAATAGCATGACCCTCGGAAGGAACATTTTGCATTTCAATAATTTTCATTTGACTATGACGTGTTTTGACATCAAACTTGACGTCGTATGAAAATGTGTGTACGCGATCTACAGCCATTATTTCTGAGCCGATTTTCATTAAAATTTCACAGAATGTGTATGTTACACTGTAGTTTTGCATCCTGGTGTCCGTATATCCGAATTCGCAAATGCAAAGGTTTAATGGTGAATGCAGGATTCGAACCATTGACGTCAAATATCAAATACGTATAAAATCACTTCCAGATAAGTTAGAAAGTTGATATTTAGATAATATATAAGTCTCTAATGCCCTTTACATTCTGTGAAGATGAACGTTGTATGACGTCACATGGCGTTATATGGTGAAAAAGAATTTCTGATATATACGCGTTAATTTGAGTATGTTGTTAAGTTCCCAGGACCATTGAAATTTCAATGGTATATACATCAATCCAGGAGCTTAAGAATGCAATGTATTGCATATTAATGTGACGTTATATCACGTTTTACGCGGTGTACAACAATTATTTTTGGACCGATTTTCATCAAATGTTTACAGATTGTATATGTAACGCTAAAGTTGTGTATCCCTGGTCCGGTTTTCCTTAATCGAAAAGGCAATGGTTCTATGGCGAATCCAAGTTTCGAACCATAGACGTCAAAATTCAAATACGTATAAAATCGCTTCCAGATGGGTTAGAAAGTTGATATTTGGACATATTATAAGTCTGTAAGTGTGTTTTCCACTCTATTAAGACTAACGTCATTTGACATCATATGACGTCATTAGGTCAAAAAGGATTTCTGATATCTAAGCGTTAATATTAATATGTTGTAAAGTTTCCAGGACCATGAAAATTTAATGACATGTACATCAAATCATGTTCTTTTGAATGCAATGTATTTCATATTCATGTGGCGTCATATAACATCAGATTTGACGTCAGGACGAAAAGATTTCACGCGGTCTACAGCCATTATTTCTGGACCGATTTACATCAAAATTTCACAGGATGTATATGTAACGCTCTAGTTGGGTATCGCTGTGTCCGATTTTCCAGATTTGAAAAGGCAATTGATCTATTGCGAATCCAAGATTCGAACCATTGACGTCAAATTTCAAATACGTATAAAATCGCTTCCGAGTTAGAAAGCTGATATTTGAACTGAATATTAGTATCTAAGACCACTTTCTATTCTGTGAAGTCGAACGTCATTTGACGTCATATGACGTCAGAAGGTCTTAAAAACTTAATAAAAAGTTGATAGATTTGTCTTGGTTTCAATACCATTAGCGACGTCGCGGTCACGTGGTATTGCTACAATGTAAATTAAACATTTTCGGAAAATGTAATTGGCAAAGGCCAAGAACAATGAAAATTGTATGGCAAATATTTTCGAATGCAATGATTTTTTATATTCATAGGACGTCATAAGACGATAGATTAAGCGTCAGTTAAAACGTTCGTATACGCTCGCTCGTATACGCGCTTTTTTTAATCGATTTTCTAGTATATTTCACAAAAGGTTTAAGTTAGGCTTTTCTTGTGCATCCTCACTTTCGTTTTCAAAATAATGAAAAGACGGTGGTTCTGTGGTGAAACCAAAGTTCGAAAATATGACCGCAAAATTAAGTTTAGTATTTCAGAGACCCCATTCGAGGTAAAAAGCTGAAATTCACACATATTGTAATTTTAGATTTCCATAGGCTGGACGTCATTTGACGTAATGGGATTATAATATGTTTTCATTTCTGGTGCAATAAATTCTATGTGATCCCAATGATCCAGAATTACAAAAAAAATATGGCAGATGTTAAATATGCTGAATTTTCATATACAATAATATTCTTATTCATATGACATCAGAATAGACGTCAGATCAAAAAGTTTGAAAGCACTCTGCAGACATTATGAATTGATGAATTCTTCTAAATTTTGAAAGAATGTATAGGTTACACCCTAGAAACTAATATTTTCTGCGTATTCCGTATCAATAATTTTCAGTTTATTTGAGTTTTTAACGGTTTGCAGAAATTCCTATCGTTTGTCGTGCAAACGAAATCTAGTTATTATTATTAATTGTCCTCCTTTTGAGGTTCTAATTAAAACAGGTTGCCAACAAACAAGCAGCATGAAATTTTAACCGTAATCAGAGTGACTTTGGCCTTCTAAAGGCAACAATTTTCATCTTCATATGACGTCATTTGACGTCACAATTCAAATAAGCTACCAAATTTGGTTTGCGCTCTGCAGCCGTCAATAATGGTCCAATTGACTTGATATTTTAACGGAAGGTGTAATTTGGGATGTAAATGTGCATATACATTCTTGAATTTTCGAAATTCCATAAGTTCGAGATTTTATTTCAAAATCGAGATTCGAACTTTGGTCATAAAAATATAATTTCGTGTTACAAAGGCACCTGATGAGTTAGAAGCGTGAAAATTGGTGTCCTGGGGTCTTCTTTGTATTATTTGACAACTGACGTCGTGGGATGGCATTTGACGTCACACGGTGATAAGAAACTTTGCTTTCGAAATAGCGGCTCTTTCGATCTGCAGGCTTGATTTTTTGACAGATTGGCATGTTACTTAAAAATGTGCAACCTCGTGTCCCACCGTACATGGTGACCTCCGTTCCGGAAAATTGCAAAGGTCAAGGTCATATGTAACTTTTAGATATTTTTATTCGGCCATCGGTATTTCAAAAATGAAATTTATTTTACCTAGACACTATTAGTAAAATTTGTAGTGCTTTGAAAGTCCTTTAAGTTGATATTTAGTTTTTGAAGATCGGGGTTCAAACGGTTGAGTTATGGCAGAAAAACGAAAGGTGGATGTTTAACGAAACTGAAACGCTGTAGCTTCATGAACTTTAAGTCAGTTATTATGAGTTTTTCAGGATAACAAACTTTAAAGTGAAGTGATGTATACTGCAAGGAATATTTGTTTGGTCACGTGATTATGACGATATGCATAATTAAGCAAAACTTATTAAAAAGTTCGTATAAAATCGGCAAGTTGATGTTTGAAGTTGAAATTTGTACGAATGCCAAATCGTGCAAAAAGTTCTGAAAATTTCAAGTGATTCCGTCAAGAAACATGGCAGATTTTCATGTTTTTCGGATGAGGGCTTGTATACGAAAATCTAGCAAATTGAAGTAAGGAAAGAGGTGGTTATTGGGTTGGTTACGCACGATCCGGACGTTCCTTCGCAGGAAAGAGTGCCCGTGTTGAAAGGTGAATTGCGATGCGTATTTGAGAGAATGCGACGCATTTTAGGATGCAATGGTGTACATCAGGACCGATAAGCATATTGCCTTTGTCATTACGGCTTTTTTTTCAAACTTTTATTAGGGCTTTCTGTCTCAAGCAGAAAGTCCTATGGGGTTTGTTATTTTTTTTTCTTTTTATTAGGGCTTTCTGCCTCAAGCAGAACGTCCTATTCGGTTTGTTATGTTTTCTCTTATTATTATTTTTTGTCCTCCTTTTGAGGTTCAAATTAAAACAGGTTGCCAATTAACCAGCAGCATGAAATTTTAATCAGAGTGACTTTGGCCCTTTGGAATGCAATAATTTTTATCTTCGTTTAATGTCATTTGACGTCTCAGTTCAAATAAGCTACCAAATTAGGTTCGCGCTCTGCAGTCGTCAATATTGGTCCGATTGACTTGATATTTTAACAGAAGGTGTAAGTTGGGATGTAGAGGTGCATACAGTCTTGAATTTTCGAAATTCCGAAAGTTCGAGATTTTATTTCAAAATCGAGATTCGAACTTTGGTCATAAAATATAATTCCGTGTAACAAAGGCTCTTGATGAGTTAGAAGCGTGAAAATTGGACAGCCTATGTGTCCTGATGTCTTCTTTGTATTATTTGACAATTGACGTAATGTGACGGCATTTGACGTCACACTGTGATAAGAAATTTTGCTTTCGTAATTATCGGCTTTTAGGACCTGCAGGCTTGAATTTTTGACAGATTGGCATTTACTTTTAATTAATATGCAACCTTGTGTTTCGCCGTGCATGGTGATCTCCGTTCCGGAAAATTGCAAAGGTCAAGGTCATATGTCAGTTTTAGATGTTTTTATTCGGCCATCGGTATTTTAAAAACGAAATATATTCTACCTAGACACTATTAGTAAAATTTGTAGTGCTTTGAAAGTCCTTTAAGTTGATATTTAGTTTTTGAAGATCGGGGTTCAAACGGTTGAGTTATGACAGAAAAACAAAAATTGTACTGTTAACGAAATTGAAACGCTGTAGCTTCATGAACTTTGAGTCAATTATTATGATATTTTCAGGATTAACAAACTTAAAAGTGAAGTGATATATACTGCAAGGAATATTTGTTTGGTCATTTGATTGTGACGTCATGAAGATTAAAGCATGAATCATTAAAAAAATCATAGAAAATAACACCGTGCATGGTGACCTCCGTTTCCGGAAAATCGCAAATGTCAAGGTCAAGCAGAAAGTCCTTTTGTGTTTGTACTGTTTTTTTAGGGCTTTCTGACTCAAGCAAAAATACCTATAGGATTGTTATGTTTTTTTCTCGTTTTATTATTATTTCTCCTTTTGAGGTTCAAATTAAAACAGGTTGACAATAAGCCAGCCGTATAAAATATTACCAGTTATCAGAGTTACTTTGGCTCTTTTGAATTCAACAATGTTTATCTTCATATGATGTCATGTGACGTCACAGATGAAAAATACTACTAAATATGGTTCGCACTCTGCAGCTGACATTTTTAATCCGGGCGGCCTGATATTTTCACAGAAAGTGTACATCAGAATCTTGATGTGCGTACTTACTAAACTTTTCCAAATTCCAAAAGCTCGAGATTTTATGTCAAAATCAAGATTGGAACTTCTGTCTTAAAAACATAATTTCGTATTACAAAGGTCCCTGAGGAACTATAAGCATGAAAATTGGATAGCATATGTGTCTTGAGATCTTTTTCGTATTCCATGACAACTGACGTCATATGACGTTATTTTACGTCAGAACGTAATAAGCAATTTTGCATTTGACATAGGCGGTTTTTAGGCCCTGCAGGCTTTATTTTTTGATCGATTTACATGTAACTTTCAATTAATGTGTAACCTTGTGTCCCGTCGAACAAGGTGATATCCGTTTCTGGAATATCACAAATTCAAGGTCATATTTCGGTTATCGTTTTATTCTTCGGCCTTAAATATCTCAAAAGCGATAAATATTATATCGAGACACTATGGGTTTAATTTGTAGAGCTTTGAAAGATCTCCCAGATGATATTTAATTTTTGATGATCGGGGTTGGCTCAGTTGAGTTTTGGCAGTAAAACGAAAATATTGTTACCCCAAGTACATTTAACTGCTTATATCTTAAGAAACACTAATTTCTGTAAATTAGGGTATGAATATAATTTGAAGAACGATCCTTTACCATTCTAATAGAGTTTAAATTTTAAAGACTGGCCTAGGATTCACTAAGTTTAAGGGCGAAAACAAAACGACATGAACATATTTATGCCGATTTTTGCAGTTTTCTAGAGGTATAACTATCCATATCTTAAAAGTGCTTAAAGATACATCTATATATAAAGCGTATGAAATTAATTGAATTTGAAGACCTTTCTAACAGTACCTAGTTTTTTGAAATTGGACACCATAAAATGAAGTTACAAGAAAAATAAAAATTTAGACGATTCATTCATGCACCTTTGCAGTGGTCCTTTAGTTATCTATTACTAAAAGCCGTTACAGATAGGTGGAAATGATAAGAAAGTGAACTAATTGATATTGTAAGAGATTTTTTACGGTATCAAGTTTTATTATACGCTCTTTATAATGATAAGGTGCTTGTCCATCTGTCCGTCCGTTAGCCTTATTAATGTCCACCCAATAACTTGATAACTTATATGTGTGCTGTCTTCATACTTAGATGAGAGGTTGACATGGCTAGTGGATGATCACTATAGATTTTGAGGTCATTACGTCAATGGTCAAGGTCACATTGACACTTTGTGTAAAATCCTTGTCCGCACCAATAAGCATAGGTTTTTGAAACTTGATAGGGAAATTGCCCATTTTCAGTTGAAAACACCTTGATTTTGAGGTAATTCGATCATAAGTCAAGGTCACAGTGACATTTAATATAAAAATCCCTGTCTGCTAAATTTCTTGAGAATGAATAAGGCTAAGTTTGTGAAACTTGTTAGGGAGATTGTCTATGGCCAGTTCACGATCCTTTTATAAATTTTGAGGTCATTAGGTCAAAGGTCAGGATCAAAGTGATACTTAATATAAAAACTTTTTTATTTATTACTTAAGAAGAAATCAACCTATGTCTGCAAATCTTGGTAGGGACATTGCACACGGTCTGTTTATGACACCTATGATTTTGAGGTAATAAGTAAAAGGTCAAGGTCACAATGACACTTAGTTCATTAGAGCAGAAAGCCCTATCGTTTGTTCGGGACAAACGAAATCTAGTTATTTTTAAAAATGTGTTTCAGTCGGGGTATATTTCATCTTAACAAACTTTTTTCCTAAATAAAGGCATTTTCTACCAATGTAAGTCGTTCTTTTATTTATTGGTCTTATTTTGTGTCATTATCAGTAAAAAGGTTAAAAGTGATGTTAGGCAGCTACGCCGAAAAATAATCAAGAAATAAGATGTCCTTGAAAATAAAATCTGATATTGTGTATTGGATTTCACCATTAAAAATAACAGGCAAAAATAAATTCAAAAATATTGCTAATGGATTACATGATACCCCTTAACTCATTACTATTTAGTCTAAGATAGTGTCATTACAATCAGCATGAAAAAGACGACTTTTTTCATAATATAACGACATTAGTTTAATTATTTAGCATGAAGAAAAATTCAATATGTATAGAAAATCAGTCTTGGATTGCACCATTTAAATTTTCTAATTATTCTGAACCCTTTTCAGTCTTAAATCTTTTAAAGGTATAGAACATTAAAAAATTTTTTTTCTCTTTTTTAACTTTATGATGTATATTTAAATTTCATATTTTGTTGTGTTATGAAATTCAAATAGATGTATTTAATATATTATACAATACTGGCTTCCTTCTAATTCAGTTAACTAGAAAACAAATGGGGGTCAAATGTTTGTACAGGAAATTTTAATAGAAATATATACAGCTCGATTTCTGTATTGCAGATTGTATATACAGGTGCTAGCACACTTGCAACCAAACTGCAGAGCTACATCAGTGACATTTGGAATATTGTGGACCTCATTACCATCATCTCATTTATTATCGGAATCATCCTTCGATTTCTTCCATATGATAACACATTTGAAGCCGCAAGAGTGTGTCTTGCTCTGAATTTTGTTTCATTTTTTCTACGTCTGCTGCATATATTTTCCGTTCATAAGGAGCTAGGGCCGAAACTAATCATGATTGGCCGAATGGTGAGTATTGTGACATATTTGGGTCAACTTTTCCAATCATATTTTGTTTTGTTTTGAATTTTCCACGTTTTTTTCACATCTCAATAAAATAAAGCCTTACAGTAGTTCATGGTTTATAATTTTTTATTGCTATATACTTGTATGCATGTGTATTTAAAAAAAACATGAATATTTTTTATCTCAGTATTTGCAAACATGCATTGCAGTATGGGTTCTGTATCGTGAGAAAAGATCAAAAGCAATATTACCGAATATATTGATGTTGCATAATTGATTTGTACTTCAATATGATTAGTAATGGTGCACTCTTCCATGAAGTGAGAAGTGAGAAAAGATCAAAAGCAATATTACCGAATATATTGATGTTGCATAATTGATTTGTACTTCAATATGATTAGTAATGGTGCACTACTTCCATGAACTTCTGGTAGAAAATGGTGTTACAAGTGGATAATGGTTTATATTTCAATAAAATTAATGTAGATTATCAATAGTGCTGCTAAAATAACCATTTTAACACATTGCACAAACATGATAGAATGGTACAGCATTGTAAACCCCATATTATTAATGCTATGCTTCAGGTACAAGATTTGGTGTACTTTGTTATGATCTTGATGGTATTTGTGGTGTCTTACGCCATTGCGTCCCATTCCATTCTCTTCCCTAACTCCCCGTTGTCATGGCAAACAGCTCAGAGCATCATCAGACATTCCTACTGGAATATCTATGGAGAACTCTTCCTTGATGAAATTGAAGGTAAATACATCTGGCACTTGATGATTCTCCTATATAATGTAAGATTCTGCATTCTATGGAGAATAATATAAAATAAAATTTATCTAATTTTAGTGAGCAGATCGGCCCCACAATATCATTAGCAACCACTTGTTGACATCAACAAAGGCAATATGTTTAAAGAATTTGCGAATAATTATACTTACAAGACGGTTTGGTCTTTTAGAAATTGCATGAATCATTGTCCTGACAATTATCATGTGACTTCTAGGTGATCCCTCATGCACATATGACGAAGTTCTGTGGAGTAACAACACATATCCACGCTGCCCGACGGATATAGGTCGTATCGTCGTTCCGATAATGATGGGCGTGTACATGCTATTGGCCAATGTTCTTCTGTTGAATCTACTGATCGCCATGTTCAGGTTTGTCCACACAGTGTCTGCGCATCATATATATATATGATATATGTTTTTTTTACCCAACTATTATTCATTAAAACACTGTCAGCATAAAAGGTGTACTCAGAAATGACTAGAATTTAAAAGGATCTTCATCACTAGAACTGTATTAAGAATGTAGTGTTACATAATGGATGATAGAAGACGTAGTCCTCAAATCGAAAAAAAATATATATAGTTCTTGCAATAAATGATCCAGAACTTTAGTATCATGGCCTCTGGCATTGTGTATTATATAAAAACACGATTTCTACTTTTCTATGAGCTCAAACATCCTAAATTGATAGATACGAGGGGTTTTCAGAAAGTTCGCGAAAAAGAGTTCTCATTTTTATATTTTAGATGGCAGATTTATGAAACTAAACTATGATGTACTTTGGTATATTGTTATTTTAATGTGCAAAATGTAAATCTCTCTCCCTCGCGTTGAATAAAATATGGCTTCCGTAGTAACGTCACCGTCGTCTTTCCGGTCCAAAAATTAGTAGTCAATTTTTTCGTTAAAAAAAACACATGACTATTTTGCTTGGTATTGAGGGGAAATAATTTAAATAAGAAATAAAGGGATACTACGCAAATTAATTCAGAAATGTATTGTATTCAATGCTGGAAATGAAAACAAAACTTTAAGCATTTCGGAACTGATCTTTTCGTATCCCATTCTATTTTTATCATGATTAGAGAGTATTTTAATTACCATTTTCAACTAGAGACGAGCTTAGTGCTTAATAATATTTCAATTCAGATTTCTCATAACTAAAAATTCAGAAGATCTAGAACATCCATATTTCTTGACCTAGTGGATAAAAGGTTTTGCACACGTTAGCAAATGTTATTTAATTTCTTCAATGTATCATTGGTAATGTTACAGAATTGGAGTTTTTTGCAGTTGAGGAAAATCTGAAGTTGAGATACTTTGTAAAGCAAAGGCATGAGCAATAATTGATCAGTAAGATAATGTGTTTTTCATCAAGATATATACAAACTTAAAACAATATCATTTTTGACTAAATTAATTCAAAATAGCTCTTGATCATTTCATTTCCTTTTTAGATAGATTTTTTGTTTGTTTTACAAAGACACCCACAAATGGTGTAAAGTGTAGTAGCCTTATTGGGCAAATTTTAAAGGGTTCAAAGTAAACACAAGAATTTTTTAGGTTTACTGTTTTTAATGAATTATATCTTTTATAACAAATTTTAAAGATGCTTGAGTCTAACCCTACTAAATCATGTAATAATTAAAAGTTTACCCTTCAAGCTTACCATGCAAATGTGAAATACCCAGATAGGGATTTCTGGTTGAGTTGTGCTACCCAGAAAGTATATAAGCTGACTCCCTGAAAGAACGAAATCACCAGTTTATATACCAATATGGAGGCATGAAAAGCATGGAACTCATGGAACTTCAATCATATATACCCATACTATAAAATAGGAACATGAACAAGTGCTAGCATAGGTAAAAATGAGAAGATTTATATCCACTTAAAAGACCAGCCTACTACAAATATGTTTGAATAATTAGCAGGAGATGACCCTGTGAAAATATTGTAAAACACTTTCTGAAATAAACAATAAACTGAGGCAATTGACCATTGTTGACCGGGTTATGTGTCTGGAACTGGCACATGCTGTAAAAACAGGATGCCATTCGCAACAAAAGCCTTTAAGTTAAACTTATCCGTCAGAGACTGGTAAGCGGTCCATTTACATAGCCGGAAGCCCTTTAGCAAGGGGTCACAGGCTGAAGTCTTTGCCTAGCTGCACATTTTCTCGCTTGGTTATTTTGCATCCAACATAGAATCATTACAGTATCTCCAGTGCTAACTGCCTTTATGTTTGTCAAGAATATTATCAATTTGATCTCTGTAGATTCCAAAGTGGCAGGATATTTATTACCCTTATCGGTGAGATACTTGAATAAGCAGTCCCGGGTTTAATACCTAGACTGGCTGCACAATCTCTCACCTTCTTACAGAGAAACTTCTTTGAGTCCATTAAATATGTATATTTGGCCTTTGTTTCAATAGTAAATCATCTTTTGTGACTTTCTTTATATTTATATTCACCTCATGTCTTTCTATTTATGTAGTTTAATATATACATACACTCACGAAAATTTAACAATTTTTTAAAACAATTCACATTTAAATAAACTTAATGTAAAAAGACAATTTGCTTTCCTGTTTAGCAACCATAAAGTTTATTATCACGCAGAGTTTACTTCGATGTGTTGCCTCAGGCAGACTTTTGTTCTTGTAGATATCAGTTTCTGTTCTAATTATTGTTAAAAGATGGAAAAAAACAACTAATAAACACATTGAATAAAACTGAATTTTAATGCGAAATAAGGATCAGCTGATTTGTGAAAAATGATAAAATTCATGATTTATATATTTATTTAAGATGGCACATTAAGGAATATTAATTTATGTCAATTTATTGGAATTAAATTGTCATAATAAGAATTCAGTCCAATATTTAACTTACTAATCATTAGTACTGCCTTAAATATATTAAAGATACTTTTCTAATTTGTAGCATCCATTAATTATTTATGATTAATAGATTGTAAAGATATAAATAAATAATGGTAATGTAGCACATTACAAAATAATTTGTTATGATAATTATTTTCTTCATAAGTGATTTAAAATGCTATACACATATTAGCAATGAAATGTTCACCAAGCGTGAAATACAGACACCACTTGTTGGTTTATTGTGAACCCCCAGAGGGTGACATTTTTCTTTTATCTTAGAAGTGATAGGGAAGGGGGGGGGGTGTACCAAAGAAGGGCATTTTGAATTAATTTCGTTGTGAACTATTATAAAAGACCATCCGCAGTAGCTCTAATACTGTTTTACCACCTTTTCTTGATGATCCATCATCTCCATGGCTTTTGTCATGATGGATGCAAGGTCAAAAGGTCACCCATGTGTTGGTGCTGATGAACTGGTTATTGAAGAGTTTGTTTCGATGAACCCCATCCATTTTTGTTGCAGTATGCATGAATTAAATTAGTGCCATCTGGGCTTAAAGTGGCAATTAAATAAAACTTATAATAATAAAAAAATTCGTTCGTTAAAGTACAAAAAAACATTTGCAATTGTAATATATTTAAGATATAGTTGCAACAATATAACATCATCTTAATAAAATAGTTACAACGAACTTTAAATGTGTAGCTACTCCAGACCTGCATTATTACAGTTCAAAGTATTTAAAATAGTAAAAAAAAGTTACTTTTGACCCAAATGGTATAACATATGTTAAAACATGGAACTAGTCCTTGTAGGCCAAGATCATATTGTAACAAAGTCGCATTGGTGTATCACCGTAGACAGGCTTCTATGTTTTCATGTATTTGGATTTTGTATTATTTCAAAGTATGACTAGCCAACTTATAATATTTTTTGCTTTTGTTTTCATTTCATTTCTATAGCTACACGTTTCAAAAGGTACAAGACAGCACAGACAAGCACTGGTGCTTCCAGCGGTACTATCTGATTAACGAATACAACAAGAGGCCTGCGCTTTGTCCGCCACTCATTTTCTTTGCCCACATTTACCACCTATTCAAATTTGTTGTCAATTTGTGTTGTTGTCGTGATAAACCTATACAGAAAGATGAAGATGATTTCCGTAAGTGCTTTTGTTTGTTTGTTTGATTTTTTATCTTTACATACCTGTGCATAACAGGATTTGGTATACATTTTTGGAATCACTTTGCCGTGTGCTGAACCTTTGTAATTAATTCTTAAATTTTCTCCCTTGACAAATATTTGCGTGTATACAAGCATACTTGTTTAGACATTCTTATTTGGATTCAAATCGAGATATTATGCCAAAGTGGACCAATTCTCACCTTTATTACAACACATAACAATTGCATCATACCTTATAGACACCATTTATCAAACTGCTCTCTGTATGTACGTCAAAATGTTTTGTAACTGATCATTTCTTTGCCTTGATAGTGTTTTGGAAAATGATATAGAAAACTCATTAATTTCTACTTTACATTGCTTCCATTTTGTTTGTTTGTTAACATTTAGTTTAGAAATTGATTCTACATTTTTTCTGTTTTATCTACATATACTGTGTTATCTAAAAGAGAATTATTTAATTTCCAATAAGTAGGTCCTCTATTTTGTGGATTTTTAAATTTAAGAGAGATGGTCATGTGGTATGTGCTTTGGATAACTGCAGGGGCCCGTTTCACTAAACTTCGTAAGAACATTTTTCTTACAGTTCTCGTACGAGATAATTGACGTCCAACAGCGTTTCACTAACGTCAATTTCGTACGGATTTTTTTACGATTTTCGTAGACTTCTTCATAACTTTAAGAAAGGTAAGTAACCTGCGTAATTTAAGAAAAATGGTGACGTTCATGTTATTCGAAAGATGTGTACGACGCAGGGATCGTGTTTTTCAAGAGAGAGAAAAAAAAAGATCAATTTAAGCAACAGTGAGATTGTAGAGCGCTATCGACTGCCAATACACTGCATTGACAACTTAATTAAACTAATAAACGCCAACTTATGCCCGAAATCAAGCAGAAGTCACCCACTAGATGCCATTTCGAAAGTTAGATTTATATTAATTTATTTTCTACAGTGAATATTTCTCGTAAATCTGGATCCTCCATAAAGATTTGCTTATTTTATAAACGTGCGTTTCTACTGAAATTTTGCTGCATTGAGATTTTTCATGATTATGAAATGATTCTTGTTTGAAAACAATTGAGAAAGAATAAGTATTAGCCCCTTCCCCCATCCACAGTGTTTTGGATGTTGGTTTTATATGTCAGAGTCCGAGTACAAGTGACAACTTCAGTCAGTTTAATTTGTCCAATTATGAATAGCATGACACCATGACCCTTACATAAATGCATTACCTGTTCTAATTAAGATCTGTTATATGTCAAGATATTTTATCATATTTGGTCTGTTCAACACAAATGCACAATTTTGTAAGGTTTCAATCTATATGATATTTTTTATTTTAAACCTGTTTTAATAATTATATTGAATATGACTTATGCTATTTGAAGAAGATTACAAATATAAACACTTATACATGATGAACTTTTTTTTGTAAATGCATCCTGCATTATACATGTAATTCTTCCATTGTTGATACACACATTTAATTTTAGAAGCGGGAGGTCGTGGGTTAAATCCTCGGCGGCAACATACCAAAATCAAAAAAAAATGGTAATAGTATAGCTCCCATGTTTGACGCTCAGCATATAAGGGTAGTTCCAGGACTGGTTAGCCCGGTGTCAGGATAATGTGACCGGGTGTGGTATCATGCCACATGTCTACGGGGTTATTCTGCAGTGTGACAGCACAATATCTGTCTCAAGTAATAATGGTTTCCAAATGACTAATGTTGGTGTGGCGTTAAGCCCAAGAAACAATCAGAAAGATATAGAAAGTTATATTGAGATTTAATGAATGATACATACTTTACATTTTATGACTCTCAACTGTATTAGTCTAGAATATATAAATATTCATTTAGCCAAAATGAAATCAGTGAAATTATGTTTGATTCCATGAAAATTGGATGGTAGAAAACTTAAGCCTTATTAAAATATATGCATACCTAATTTGCATTTATAAATAATAATTAATTCAATGCAATGATATCCTGTCCATTTTATGTTATAATTATCAGTACTGAGGCAATATTATAATAAATAGATCTATTAAAATATTTAACAATCTGTAGGTTTTACTTCCTCACGCCAACTTTATAGCATTTTTTTTGTGACACACAGTTGAATGAACTGATCTGTTTGACTGAGGATAGTATCTGTATATGGACTAATTTAATCTTCCTCACTATACTTGACCAGGCCATAAACATGCATATCACTCACACTGTCATTTATGAATTAATAAATATATGGTCTATTTCTGTATTTCAATTCATATATAAAATAATGTCACTGGTAACCCTGAGGTACCTCGAGAAAGGGGACTTCTTTAGTGCAGTAGGATACTTGCATGGTGTCTCTAGAAGCTCTGTCTGCAGGAGTAAAGAACAGTTGAAACCTTACTCCTTTTTTATAATATATTGTTTAGATATCATGAGTTGCTGTTAACACCCAACAGATTGTGAGGGACAAACAACAAGTCACTGATAAATGGTAATAGGGTGTAGCCACAATTTAGGTTAAATAAATCTGCCGACTTTTCCATGCCAAACGATTTCAATTTCAAAATTATTATTCATATGTCTCCTCTACACTGGAATTTTGATTTCATAACATTCATGATTGTCATGTTCACTGAACATTGATATGGCACTTTGGTCTTACATTAGTTAGTACTAATGATACAAGTTTAGCCCATGTTTTGGTCAAATAATCGTCATGCTTAAATGATCATTTTTATCCATGAAATTTTATAGGTAGATTATTTTCAAGTCATTATTACTGTTAAATGAAAGTGTTTTAACAAAGCATGAAATAATTTTTGTTTCACCTGCTGTTAGCATAGTTGACACACAGGGATCACTTTTCCATCGTCTGTCCGTCATACCTTTTTCGTCATGCTTCTGCAGGTGACACATGTGTTCTATAGAACACTCTTGTACAAAATATCCTTCTCTCTTGATCAAATCTTTAAATGACTTTTGTTAAAAAATCTAAATAAACGTTACACATCAAGTAGCCTGCAGGTACACATGATGCAACAATAGTGCAGTCATGTGGGCTCAAGAGGCATCTGGTAACTGAAGGAATGGTTAGCTGCTGGGGGACTCGGGGTATCCAAAGAGGAGCTACATTATCACGTCTAAACCCAACCCAACCCAACCAGTTGTTTTTGAGCGGGTATTTAGATGTCTGAAGTCAAGATTCAGATGAGGGTAATTTTATTTTATTTCAGTCAAGAAATTGTAAAATTGCTATGAATTTATGTAATGGTAAGTGGTGTAAAATAAAATTCAACTGAAATTTCAAGTAAACAACTGTTGGCATTCACTTGCTTCTTGATGTGATAGGAATCTAGAGTAATAGATGAAAATCCATGTCTGATGATGGCAGCAGCAACGTAAATAGGCAGTTTATAGCTCTGGTCCTTTGCTAACAATGGCCCACCCAACTGCCCTTTTTAATACTGGTTTACTGTAGAATAACTGACATGTATTTATTGCCCTGCATATTTATGCACAATTGACCATTTACATATGTAGATTTAAAATATATTGATATGGAGGAGGAGGAAGAGAAAAAGGACTTCGTTTACAGAGGGGACACAACTCAGGGGAATGTCATAAGGCAGCAACTAATATTTTTTAGCTCCACTATTCAAAGAAAATTGAGAGCTTTTCTACTTGCCCAAGCGTCGCCTTAATGATTTTGTTACCACCTCACTTTCCTATTAAACCCAAAAAGGTATTGCTTTGATGCTTGGAACAGAGCAGACAATGTTTCATGGTTAAAGCTTGAGTTCGTGTCTCAAAGGTCTGTGCCGGTCTTTCATAAATGTTGTTCTGCTCCCCGAATAAAGATCATATAGTTCCCTCTTTGTCCATCCGTTCGTTCGTCTGTCCGTCATAATTTTGACTGTTGCATAACACAATACTATAAGAGGTATCAACATGAAATTTCATAGGGAGATAGATTTTATTGACCAGAAGTGCAGTGCACTGTAACCCTAACTCTCGGTCGCATAATCTATGAG
>CM037788.1:2515057-2564027 GCA_021229015.1 Solen grandis
AAAATCTGGGTTAAAAATGCAAATCTGGGTTTTACATGTTGTCTTAGTGTTCCCATGGTGCAGAGCAGCCTGGTTTAAACTCATAATTTTCACCCAGTGTCTCCATGGTAACACAATAATTAATGAAATTACCTCAAAACCTTCAATCTAAGATTACATCTGCACAGTGCCTGGAAACAGAGGCTAAAGCACCTAGATTAGAATGTCATCATTATTTTCAAATAAGAGAAAATCAATCTCTCACACAGAGAACAAAAGTGTTAATTAAGCAATTGTTGAAATTGTTTCCCCCCCCCCCCCCCCCCCACTCATTCATCTACCTAGCTTTGCTTTAGTTTCATTAGTTTTAATTTTAAATCATTTTATTATATTCATGGTATTCCAGTCTCTACCAGAAACGTGAGTTTCACTAACTGACTACCTAACCAGAAACATGAGTTTCCCTAAACTGACTACCTGACCTATTCTACCTAATCTATTCATGGTATTCCAGTCTCTACTAGTGTTGGCATATTAATTTGACATGTCATCAGTCAAATACAGGAACATTGGCTTTGTCAGTATTGCAAGCTATACTATCAGGAGTCCCCATCGGTAAAAATCTCCCGTGAAGAATTTGTACCAGACAACAACTCCAGCGACCTTGACCTTTCAAGGACACATATGGTCTGGCATCTGGTTTGTCACTGCCAAGTATCGAACCCATGACTTCCTCCTTCCAAGGCTGACACTCTAACCACAAAGCCACTGGGGACAGTTTGACCTTAACCTTGAGCTAGCAATCTGGATCATGAGCACAATACTCATAATAAGGCAAACAATTGTGCCAAATAATTTGAAAATCCACTGATCATTTGTCAGGTAAGAGCCATACATTTCAAAACCGACGGACAATTAATTATCCTATTAGTGCCTGTACAAGTGTAATCTGTCCTCGAAAAATGGGGATAATCCTATTGGAAATACATTTTTCCTTCAATTTTGATACAAAGTTTCAATGGAATTTCTTCATCAGTTTCAGAGATGATTACTCCACATCAAAATCTGATGACACGCAAAGAAATGGCCGAACCTCAACTATAACAAGAAATGTTTTTAAAACATACATGCCCCGCCCCCCATATGCCATAATATTTATATAGCTATATTATATGTATGATGTTTGGTTTTATAATGTGGGCATGTTACAAAGTTCAGAACTTATCTAGGTGAAGGTTTACTACTGATAATTATTAACACTGCAAATTGCTGTGTTGAGTACGAAGTGATACAAATGCAGATTTTTTTTTTTTTGGATAGAAGATAGAAGAAAATTATTTGCATTTACTTCTGTATCATAAGTAGGTCAACACAGCAAGGACAAAGTAATTTTAATGCAATTAGCACCAAATTAAAAAGGAGAAGAATAATGTCTCATTTGAGTTTTACCTTGTATATTGCATCAAGTAAAGGTGAAAATGCTGAAAAAAATCTGGTGAAAAAGATTTGACCAGAACCAATTTTGGTCAGTTGCTATCTCGGCATTCAATGACCTTTGACCTAGTTACCCCTAAATCAATAGGGGTCATTTAGTGGTCATGCACAATCTCCATACTAAGTTTTGAAGTTCATAAGCCCAGGTGTTCTTAAGTTATTGATTGGAAACAGCTTGGTCACCATTTTCAAAAGCAAGCCCAGTAAATGAAGGTCACTGTGACCTTGACCTTTGACCAAGTGACTCCAAAAACAATAGGGTTCATCTACTGGTAATGATCAATCTCCAGACTAAGTTTAAAGTTCCTAGGCCAAGGCATTCCAAAGTTATTGATCGGAAACTGTTTGGTATACAGACCAACGGACTGACCTACCGACCAACCGACCGACATGTGCAAAGCAATACGCCCCCTCTTCTTCGAAGGGTGGCATAATCATGTGTCAACCTTCTGTCAAAGAAAATCATTTCAAAGGTCAGAGTGTGTGATTAATGAGCCCATGACCCGCTCTCTACAGACACTGTGATACATCAATTTTTGATAGTCAACATAATACATATATTCATAACTTATATACCCACATGTTCAAACAGAAACATTAACAGACATCTGAGCACAAAGCCTTGCTGGGAAGCAATTATTCATAATTTTATGTTTTCTGCCTCCTCTTTGTTTTCCCTTTATTGACATTTTGTTACAAGGATAATTCTACATATGGTTATAAAACAGGTTTTTGATGTAATTATGTTAACGTAATCAGGTTTACAACATTCTTAATGTACTCTATCAGAAACTGACAGCATTAAAAACCAATTATGGTAATAAATCAGTGCTTGGGCTGAATAGGAGTCTGATACAGGACAAAAGGAATTAAATCACAGAGGGTAGGACAGCGTCTGATTAACTTGGGGGACAACATATTGATGGTTATCATGAAGCAAGCAACAGGACAAAAATGACATTCATGTATTAATGCTATCAAAACAATCAATGTTGGATACCTGAAAATATTACATCACTTGCATACAGAAGTCAAAATGTAATTATTTTGTAACATTATCTTCAAAATGGTGATAACAAAATAGTTTGCTAATTAAAACTGGCCCATTTCCACCCTCTAAACTCAGCACTTAATAAATGCCTAACTTTCTTTACTTTAATATTTCATTACTAATGGCATCTTACCAAAATAATTTAATTTCTATCTGCATTTCTGATTTCAGTTAACTTAAAATATACAGTCTTAAGTGACCTTTCATCAGAGTAAACCAAACAAGAGGGCCATGATGGCCCTAGATCGCTCACCTGATATCATTAGGCTATGTAAAATCAAGTGACCCCTGGGGCAGAGCCAATTTTGACCCCAGGGTCATGATTTGAACAAACTGGGTAGAGGTCTATTAGCCCATGTTACATACCAAATATCTAAACTCCAGACCTTGTGGTTTTTGAGAAGAAATTTTTCTAGATTTTTTTCCAAAATAAGTCTATGTAAAATCAAGTGATCCCTGGGGAGGGGCCAATATTTTCACCAAATATCTAAATGCCAGGCCATGTGTTTTCTAGTTTCCTAAAAAGAAGAATTTTCAAGTTATTTCTATATTAGCCTATGTAAAATCAGGTGACCCCTGGGGCGGGGCCAAATTTGACCCCAGGGGCATGATTTGAACAAACTTGGTAGTGATCTACTAGACAATGCTGCACACCAAATATCTAAACCCTAGGCCTTGTGGTTTCTGAGAAGAAGATTTTTCAAGTTTTTCCTATATTAGCCTATGTTAAATCAAGTGACCCCTGGGGTGGGGCCAATTTTGACCCCAGGGTCATAATTTGAACAATCTTGGTAGAGAGTCATAAGATCATGCTACATACCAAAAATCAAAAGGCTAGGACTTGTGGTTTCTGAAAAGAAGATTTTTTCAAGTATTTCCTATATTAGCCTATGTAAAATCAGGTGACCCCTGGGGCGGGGCCAAAGCCTATGTTAAATCAAGTGACCCCTGGGTTGGGCCAGTTTTGACCCCAGGATCATAATTTGAACAATCTTGGTAGAGAGTCATAAGATCATGCTACATACCAAATATCTAAACTCCAGGCCTTGTGGTTTCTGAGAAGAAGATTTTTTCAAGTATTTCCTATATTAGCCTATGTAAAATCAGGTGACCCCTGGGGCGGGACCAATTTTGACCCAGGGCCATATTTGAACAAACTTGTAGTGATCTACTAGATAATGCTGCACACCAAATATCTAAGCTCCAAGTCTTGTGGTTTCTGAGAAAAAGATTTTTCAAGTTTTTCCTATATTAGCCTATGTTAAATCACGTGACCCCTGGGGCGGGGCCAATTTTGACCCCAGGGTCATAATTTGAACAATCTTGGTAGAGAGTCATAAGATCATGCTACATACCAAAAATCAAAAGGCTAGGCCTTGTGGTTTCGGAGAAGAAGATTTTTTCAAGTTTTTCCTATATTAGCCTATGTTAAATCAAGTGACCCCTGGGGCGGGGTCAATTTTGACCCCAGGGCCATAATTTGAACAATCTTGGTAGAGAGTCATAAGATCATGCTACATACCAAAAATCAAAAGGCTAGGCCTTGTGGTTTCGGAGAAGAAGATTTTTAAAATTTTCATTTTTAAAATCTATTTTTAGCTCCTGTGACCTAGATTTTTGACCAATCAAAATAATTTTAACAACTTTGGAAAAGGGCCCCATAATGAACATTCCAGTGAAGTTTTATCAAAATCCAGTGAGTAGTTTAGAAGGAGATGTCGTTTGAAGCAAAATGTTGACGGACGACGGACGGACGGACGACGGACGGACGACGGACGGACGACGGACGGACGGACGACGGACGAAGACCGGTCACAATAGCTCACCTTGAGCCTCTGGCTCAGGTGAGCTAAAAAGGTCACATAAGACAGGGAGTCACATAAGACAGTCCCTAAATATGTTCCAGTTAAAGAGAGTTATCAGGTCTATATCTGGTGTAAAATGTGCAAGGTTTCACTTGTATTTTGTATGTAATAATTGCATGTGTCTGTTATCAGTTATATGCATGCCATTGTTAAAAAAAAATAAAAAATTCAACTCCCACTTATCTTATAAATAATAAAATAGTTAAGGCATAAAGACAATGTAAATCCAAACAACTTCTGTAAAGATCCATAATGCCCCGAAAGGTGTGAATAACAGTCGCTAACAACAGTCTTGCTATAAAACAAAGGTTCGTTTGTGACAAAGCATTCACGGTCCTTGGTCACGTTAGACAGGGAGTTAACAGTCTAATTATACAGGAAAATGAAAAGGGAGAAATTCTAAGGTCAGTTAAGACAGGCCGTCGCTAAAAACAGACTGTCGCTAAGACAGTCTCAACTGTACTGCAAACTTACTGAATTAATAACAGGATATATTTTACATAGTGATAATCATTTTAAGGTACCAAGACTGGTACACTGCATTCTGACTTCATCTTAGAAATTCATTTATGCAAAAAAATCCTTTCATAAAGTATGGTTTTTAGACAAGCGTACCAATAAATCAAATGCAGGCATTGCTGATTTGCATAATTACTGCATCCATTTTCATGGCTTTGTATCATTCCATGTTCATTAGCATATTGATGCATTACAATTGTGTACATCAGGATGACTTATACTGAAGTAAGGTCATGACCTCATTATTATTATTCAATTTATGAATGGAACCTCAGTCTGGATCATTATGCAGAAATCAAAGTGCTTAAGGCACTGAGAGACAGAACATGAAACAATTAGCAAGTTCAGCTGACTTAGTACTAGTAACTAGAGCAGCAAGAAAATGGACCCCATCCAAGCCTTGGTGATGGATGGGGGACGTTATTGTAGTGAAAGCCGGAGGCTGAGCATGTATTAGGATAGCATATCATTTCGACGATCGAGCTCTTTAAAAACAAGAATCCGCGTATTATACCTTAACCAATCAATACCGGAAGTTAGGACACAACACCTGTCATACTTTAAAGGTTTTGTTGCTGAACAAAAAACCAGGGAGTAGTAAAAACAGTCGTAACATAGTCATAACAAAGGTCATAAAAAAACAGAAAAAAACATTCAACTACAGGGAGGGCAAATACATGCTCAGCCTCCGGCTTTCACTACAACAATGTCCCCCATCCATCACCAAGGCTTGGATGGGGGTCCATTATTTTTTTGTAAAAGCCTTTGACTTTACATGTATTACGATAGCATGTTTAAAGATCGGCAACAAAACATAACCCTGTATTAAGAAATTAACAAAGCATGATTAACAAAACATAGTTTTAATAAACTCAGTATCAGTACTAGGAACATTATCTCTATAATAAAACTTATGAAAGTTTTTGTCTGAGGACCAGTCCGCAGACTGCAAAAATACTTTTCAAAGAACAACCTGAAAAGAAAGCTGCTGATACTGTAGATCTAAATGAATGAGCTTTAAACATGCTCACATCAATACCTGACAGCTGTAATACTGTCCTCAACCATCTAGCAACAGTACTAGTACAAACAGGTGAAAAAGGTAACATAAGAAATAAAAAATTGTGAGAATTTCTGGATACTTTTAGTCTTCTCAATATAATACAAAAGTGTATGCATAACACACAATGTCTCTTCCTCAAAATGCCTCAACTCAAAAAAGGTATCCCTCTTCTTACTACAAGGGCGGGTCAATATTTAGTGTCGTCCCTCAGTTTATTTCATGAATACTGCATGGAGGACGTTCAAAGTTATACTATGATACACACAAACTCTTTAGCTTTCCAACGGTGTATCATACATGTATATCTATACACAAGGACAGTGAGAAAATGTCTGCCAAACGTTCAGTGAACTCTTTAGAAATACAGTCTTATATTAAAACACGTATGGCTTTAGGATTAAGTGCAACAGTAATTCACAATGAACTCTGTACTGTTTTTGGGTCTTCTGTTGTTAGTTTAAGAACAGTTCAAAGATGGATTGTTATATTTAAAAACGGCAGAGAGAGGTTGGAGAGGCCAGTGGTAGAGGCAGGAAACCGTCAGTTATCACCAGAAACAACATTAAACAAGAGGCCCATGATGGCCCTAAATCGCTCACCTGAGATAAATAGATTGACCCAAGGAACATCTGTACCAAATTATTTTAAAATCTGGCCAGTAGTTTTGAAGAAGATGATTTTTAAAGTTTTCATTTTTTTTTTGTTGCCATGGCAACCAGAGTTCTACATGTATCAAGTTTATTTTAGCAACTATTGTGAAGGTTGACCCAAGGATCATCCCTGCCAAGTTTAATCAAATTCTGTCCAGTGGTTTCAGAGAAGATGTTGTTTAAAGGTTTCTCTATAAACATATAAGGCAAATAAGCCCCGCCCCTGGCGGCCATGTTTTTTTACGGATAGGAATTATTTTAGCAACTTTGGTAGAAGTTGACCCAAGGAACATGACCGTACCAATTTATTTTAAAATCTGGCCAGTAGTTTTGAAGAAGATGATTTTTAAAGTTTTCATTTTTTTTTCTTTTTGTTGCCAAGGCAACAAGAGTTCTACATGGATCAACTTTATTTTAGCAACTTTTGTGAAGGTTGACCCAAGGATCATCCCTGCCAAGTTTAATCAAATTCTGTCCAGTGGTTTCAGAGGAGATGTTGTTTAAAGGTTTCTCTATATACATATAAGGCAAATAAGCCCCGCCCCTGGCGGCCATGTTTTTTTACGGATCAGAATAATTTTAGCAACTTTGGTAGAGGTTGACCCAAGGAACATCTGTACCAATTTATTTTAAAATATGGCCAGTAGTTTTGAAGAAGATGATTTTTAAAGTTTTCAAATTATTTTTCTTTTTGTTGCCATGGCAACCAGAGTTCTACATGGATCAACTTTATTTTAGCAACTTTGGTAGAGGTTGACCCAAGGAACATTCCTGCCAAGTTTCATTAAATTCTGTCCAGCGGTTTCAGAGGAGATGTCGTTTAAAGCAAATTGTTGACGACGCACGACGCCGGACGCCGGACGAAGGGCGATCCTAAAAGCTCACCTTGAGCACTTTGTTCTCAGGTGAGCTAAAAAGTAAACTATCTCATTGGTAAAGAAGCACGATATACGATTTCTGAGATAGCTAGGTATGCTGGCATGTCAAAAGGGTAAGCTTTTACCATTCTGAAAAAGCATCTTCGAGTTAGGAAGATCGCTGCTAGGTGGATACCACATTTTGTTAAGTCCTGAACAAAAGCAAGAGCGTGTGAAACGTGCCAGAAATTATTAAAGATGTTTCCAAAATATGACAGTAGGAAGCTTTCTAACATTGTTACTGGTGATGAAAGCTGGTTCCACTTTTTTGAGCCGACTCGCAAAATAAATAATAAAATATGGGCAACGAAACATGCCCATAGGCCTTGTAAAGCCAAAAGAGTGACAAGCTCCAAGAAAGTAATGTATGCTATGTTCTTCAGAATTCATGGATTAGTTGCACAAGTTGCTGTTCCAAAGAAATGCTCTGTCAATGCGAAGATTTACAGAAGGAAAGTGCTAACAAAAGTTGACAAATATTATTGTAAGCTTCGTCCTAGTACCGGAATGAGGGGCATGTACCTATTTCATGATAACGCTACACCACACAAAGCGGACATTGTGAAGAAATTTCATGAAAGTAAACATGTGACTGTTCTAAACCACCCAACCAAACTCGCCAGATTCGGCACCCAGTGACTTTTTTCTGTTTCCAAAGTTCAGGGTCGCCGCTACAGAAGCCGGAATGGACTTGGATCCGCATTGTATCAGTTATGTAAAGGTATACCTAAAGAAGACTATAGAAAAGTATTTGAAAATTGGATTAAACGACTGAAACTCTGTGTATTACATAAAGGTGATTACTTTGAAGCAATGACATAAAGATATTAATATTTGCGTCCGTGGTTTTCATTTTACTATGATAACGACACTAATTATTGACCTGCCCCCGTAGAAGTAGTCTTTAATAAAGTAGGAAAATAAAACCTCACAATCTTCCTCCTCCTGAAAAAACTTAACATCAAGAGAACCACATCAAAACACCCATAACCTAGCAAGGAAGCATCAGTCCTACATGTATAGTCAACAATATTGGGTCTGATTCTCTTTTCATTTTTCATGGCTACATTCTTATTCCACCAGACAATATCCTTTCTACATTTATCATCAATAAAGACCACATTATGAAAAGAAAAAGGCTGTGTCATATTCAAACCTACAATCTTGTTCCTCTCCATGTTTCTATAATGTAAAGGAGCCTCTAACAGAGCAAAGAAAGCATTTAAAACCATACCAATAAAAGAGGTTAAAACCCTTACACAAACACTAGGTTTGCTAAGGATAAACTCTGCTTTTTGTATAATTTTCTGTACCTTTTCTCCGTAAGAAAAACTTAAAACATAATTGAATCAATGAGGAACCCAAACAAGAGGGCCATGATGGCCCTGAATCGCTCACCTGAGTACCATTGCTTCAACTGATGTCAAGGTTTTTAAATTGACAAGGATTTTGATATAACTTAATCTAAAACATTTTACCCCTGACAATACTACACACCAAATATCTAAGCAATGGGCCATATGGTTTCAGAGAAGACTTGGGCGCAGGGTCATTTATCACCGTAGGGCCAAGACTTTGAAAATCTTTGTAATGAACCATTAGATGCTACTACATACCAAAAATCTTAGCTCTAGGCCTTATTGATTCATAGAAGAAGATTCTTTAAGATTTTCCTATATAACTCTATGTAAAACAAGTGACCCCTGGTGCGGGGTCATTTATCACCATAGGGCTATGATTTGTACAATCTTGGTAGTGGCCCATAAGATGATGCTTCATACCAAATATCTAAAGGCTAGGCCTTGTGGTTTCGGAGAAGAAGATTTTTTCAAGTTTTTCCTATATTAGCCTATGTGAAATCAAGTGACCCCTGGGGCGGGGCCAATTTTGACCCCAGGGTCATAATTTGTACAATCCTGGTAGAGAGTCATAAGATCATGCTACATACCAAAAATCAAAAAAGGCTAGGCCTTGTGGTTTCAGAGAAGAAGATTTTTTAAAATTTCATTTTTAAAATCTATTTTTAGCTCCTGTGACCTAATTATGCGATGGACCAGAACCATTTATACAACTTTAGTAGAGCTTCATCCAAGGAACATTCCTGCAAAATATTTTTCAAATTGGCCAAGCCGTTTAGGAGGAGATGTTGTTTGAAGCAATTGTTGACGCACGCACGCACGGACGACGGACGCCGGACAAAAGGTGATCAGAAAAGCTCACCTTGAGCACGTTGTGCTCATGTGAGCTAAAAACACAATCTTTTGTGTAGGTACCATGACAGACTTCTTCTCATTGATGCCAAAACCCAGGGATTTAAGAGTACTACACAGAACATCTGTATTCTTCAAACACAAAGCCTTATCAGTATTCATATTTAAAGAGTCATCAATATAATAAGCACATCTCAGCCCTTGAAACCTAAGCCACACATAAACTGGCTTTAATATTTTAGTAAAAACTCTAGGAGCAGAGCTAAGCCCAAAGGGAAAATAAACAAACTTGTAGAGTTTTCCATCCCACAAAATTTTTAAATACTTCTGAAAACACTCCTGAATAGGTATGGAAAAATATGCATCCTGCATATCTACAAGTAAAATAATCATTTTCCTGAATAAGCTGCAAGACAATACTGAAATGTTCTTGCTTAAAATGTTCATAATGAACAAATTTATTCAATGCTTCAGATTAATAATGGGCCTAAATTTCCCATTTACCTTGGGAGCTACAAAAATATTTGAAACATATTGGTCAGGCTCCCATCATGCTGATGCTGATCAAAGCTAATCTCCTTTGGATATGAAAACTGATGAGGCAAAACATCAAACTCAATATGATAACCCTGTATCGTTTCTAAAACCTATGGGTCCTTAGTCAAAGACTTCCAAGCATCCAAATAATGCCTTATTTTACCAGTCTCAGTGATCTCATGACTTACATCATTTATCACCCGTTGTTTGGGGCACTAGAAACTGTTGCCGATGGTGCTGGATAGGGTCTTCCTCTTCCATCTCTCTGTGTGGGTCTAGGGTATGGTTGGAATCTACCGCTACTACGCCCATAGAAGGAACTACCACCTCTCCAGTTACCTCTACCCCTGTGTGCACCAGCAAAAGACCTTTGATCTGAAGAGTATCGCTATTTTGCCAAAGAGACCCCAGCATCACAATTTTTTATTTCTTTTGCCACATCGTCCCCAAACAATTGTGAAGAAATAGGGACATTAATATTGCACAAATTTGCATATTTCTTCTTCAAATTTGGCCAAATTAAATAACGCCTTCTCAAAGAAAGGTGATACTGGTTTTGACCCAAAAGAGTCAAAACATCTACCAACATCTCTTTAGCCTTGGGGTTTGCCATAATGTATGGCTTTAGCATATCAGCCAGCTTGATAACAGGCACCATGCCCGCAGCAACTAAATTCTGAATATCTACAAAACCTTTATCATAGCTACAGGCCCTCTTATCTAAGACTTTCCAAATTTCATTGTTGACAGATGGGGGACATAACTTGTCACAGTTCTCAGAGACTTTATACTTTGAAAGTAAAGAATCTGTCACACTGCGTAACACAGGCAGTATTAATGAGGGTAGCCAAGGACTGAACAATAGACTTACCTTTTTCCACCGCTTTTAACCTGGGAAGACACCATTCAAATATTGTCCGTGTCATTAACTGTTGGACCAAAAAGGGCTTCCTCAAAATTAGACCCTAAAGCCCTATCACCATGTGTCAAGTTGCCATTCTGACTGGCTGGAGCTTCATTTTCAGAAAGCTCAATATCAGCCGTATCTACCTTAACATGAATATTGGGGGCCTTATTATAATCAAAAGAGGGTTCCTGGCTCTCCGTCAATCCCAATTTCTCCCTCAACAACCAAATATCATTTGGAGTCAAATTGTCAATGTCAATTTTTGACGTTTTACTTTTGGTTTGCCTTTGCTTCTCTTGCTTTTGCAACAAGAGGCAACTTTAACATTCTCATTACTAGGTGTTAACACTTTTTTCTTAGAGCTGCTTATGGTCACTTCTGCTCCCACAGAAGGCACGTGGTCACTCTTTGTACATTTCAAGTCGTCCGACTCGAAACCTGAAAACTCAGACAGACCGTTGTCAGACGGCGAAAGCCTGAGGACGTCGTCCCTGACACTGCTCATAATTTCAGAACAAATAAAATAACTGAACAAATAAATTAAAAACCAAGACTATGTCTTTAATTGGAGCAGTTCTAAAACAAACCTACCAACTCGATGTAAACTCGATGTGAACTGTACGAGTGCTGAAACAATAATGACAGGTGTTGTGTCCTGACTTCCGGTATTGATTGGTTAAGGTATAATACGCGGATTCTTGTTTTTAAAAAGCGCGATCGTCGAAATGATATGCTATCCTAATACATGTAAAGCTGAAGGCTTTTACGAAAAAAAATGTGTGATTTTTGGACATCACATGACCTTTGCCTCTATTGAGTTCAACCTTGCTATGATGCTTGAATTAGATATTTCATTGTGTAAATCTTGCCAACAGTCTCTCAGTGTATCATGCTCTTTGACTGGGGAAAATGTTAATGGCACAAAACTCACATGACAGTGTTGATCCCTGCAAACTGTTGCACCATTTGCAGCAGACATCCCACAGCCAAGGCACGACGCACAGATGGAAATTTAAACATCTGAATAAACATTGGGACATCCGCTGCAATATACAAACATATCACCTATAAAAACATCGTAGATCAATTTGACTGATTCATCATCTTACAAATTAGTTGCAAACTGTTATTTTATATACAGACAGTATTAAGAATTTAACCCTTTACCTCATGAATATTCATGCCCAAATTTTTGACTTGATGAATACTTATTGACTGGTCTTAAAATGGTATATGAAATAACAGATTTTTCTTTGCTATGCAGACTGTGTAGAATCTGAGCTACAATTTTATATGAGCAAACAGAGGAGAGCCTGATCAGACAGCTCCTATAGATGCTTTTTGATCTGGATCTGCTCTGCTTGCCTATGTGTCAAAATCAGTCTTTATGAAGTAAAGGGTTAAAGTTAAATATCAAAACACAATAATGAAATTTGAATGTCTTTGTTAACCCTTTCCCTCATATACTCATTTTGACACCCTCAATAGGTATCACATAAAGCCTGATCTGCATAAAACCACAGTTAAACCTTACCAAATTTAAATTCCAGACCACTAAGGAGCAGTGAACAGCATAAAACCTGATCAGCCTGCGAGTTACTCACAGGCTGATCTGGTTTTATGTTGTTCGCATAGGTCTTTTCATGGTGTCCTCTGTGAGGGAAAGGGTTAAACTTGTTCATTACCGTATACACCGGCAGATTAGGCGCACTTTTTTTCCAGATAATTCAAGTTTATAGAGGGGATGCGCCTTATATAATGATATACAGCTTTTCAGGTTTCTTTTTTCAATCACCGAGAAGTGAAAATTACCGGTATACGATCTCAGAAAATGGATATACTGAAAGCCAATGAATACGATAATATGACACAAAGTCTATACGAAACCATGATAAACAATACAAGATTATTGCTTTTGTTCTTATTAGTTGTCCTACAGGTATATTTCATGATAAAATGATCGTGAGAAACTGAATCAACTTGATGGAAGCCATTTTCAATATAAACAAATAAGTTTATTTTACGGGACCTCATGATGTATAGGAGAAACTTGACAGGTGGCAATTGTTACGTAAAGTTTGTTAGTTGGGAGAATTTTGACAGGTGACAATGGTCCCCAGTGTTAGAATGCAGGGACACGGTTGAGTAATGTCATGTTATGAAAATGTGTCACCTTTATCCTACCCGTCGTTAATGTAACGGTCTAACGGTAATCTTATGCCATGTGTAAATAAAACGGTTCACCGTATGATTAGCCCGGTGACGTACGGATAGCTTTCGGTCTGTCAAAATGTAGGATGGCGCAAATTTCAAAACAAGATTTCGTCGCATACGATATGATAAGTGATTTATTTTTTTCAAATAAGTTACCCTGAAAGTTAGGATGCGCCTTATACGTAGCTGCGCCTAATCTGACCGTGTATACGGTATGTTCATTTAAAATATCACTGCAGTAATGCAAACCAAAAAGGCAGTGACAGATGGCACCAAACAAGCCAATCAGAAATAAGATTACAATTAAGTAGTTACCAACCAAAATCCTCTTCTTTGTCTAGAACTTTGAACTTCCTAATTTATTTATGACTAAAAAATCATTGTCTCCGATTAATCAGAGTGGTCTTACTCAATGATTTGTCAACAACCTGATGAATTAGTCCAACACTACGGGATAGTCTATAATATATATTTCTTTCCTCAATAATATTTACAGGAGCACAGCTGTTCACAAATCTGTTTTTCAAGCATGTTGTATAAATTCATATATACTATAAACATATCTTTAATGTCATTTTGGGACAGAGATTGACAAACTGCTTTCTCACTGCAGAAATATGCTATAGACAAGTGGTTTGATACCACATTAAGTCACATGACATTACACCAACCTCAAATGCCAGGTAGAGGCTATACAGTATCAAGTTTTTTTTAACTCATTTATTAACTCATTTATTTTTTTACAAATCCCTTGCAATGGTTTCTGTGTTGGACCAGTACATTGTACCTGGGAAGGTCATGAAAAATCTTTGCCCCCAATGGGGTTCAAACCCACAATCTTTGGATCCACAGGCAGGTATGTTACCACTGGACAATTACACCCTTATAGTTAAGGACTTGTCTTAGCCAGGGATCAAAACCATGTTGTAAGGGTTATAGCAGAATCAAGTTTAATCTAACTCACATGCTACACCTTCCTCCTCAAGAGATTGAGAGCAGTTGTTTTTTATGCTCTCATATTCTTCATCGATGTCCAGCTGGCCTCGGACTGACTGTAACACACGTCGGGCCTTCTCGTCTTGTGATGATATGATAAGCCAACGAGGGCTTTCTGGCAGAAATATGAAGCCAACAAATTGTATAAAGGAAGGAATACCTGCAAGTCCTAGCATGTACCTGCAACAGAAAGATAAACTCAGGATCATAATCTCAAACAAAACAAGAGCTGTCAGGGGATAGCATGCTTGACTTTTCCAGCACCCTGACTGTATTATTGAATCCTTATTATGATATGCATGTTCAACTGGAAAACAATATGAAAGTTTACCCTGTGTTTCTTTTTCCATATAGTGATATATCAAGATTTTACAATATGTATATGTGTTTATATGTTAAGATTCTTAAAGTAGATTCAAAACAAAAATACTATTACATTTAATTTATACAATCTGAGACAGTGTTACAAGGTTGGTTTGCAAGCTACTGACTATATTTCCTTTCATGCATTTTGTTTCAGCTTATCAGTTATTGCATTATTTTTCTCTAATGAGCCTCTATCTATATACAAATTTTCATAATTAAATCAGCAATACTTAAGAAGCAATGCTCCAGACCAGAAACTGTTATGCTCGAGACAGAATGCCAGGGAAGTTAACTTCCTGTTAAGTACAGTTAGATTTACAGCTCTTCCTCTATTCAACCTCTAACCACATATGAAGTTTCACAATTGTACTTACAATACTTTAGAAGTTATGCCCCTGACAAAAAAATATGGAAAAGGGATAACTCAAGGAGTTTGGTAAATTGAGTTATGGTTCTTAATTACTGAACTTCTCAATGACCTCTATCCATATACAAAGTTAAATATGGGTATTACATTGTGGTAAGAAAGTTATAACCTGGACAAGAAATAATGAATAATGCCAACACAGACTAACGGGTGACCACAATAGCTTACCTTGCTATACATTATAATAACAACGTCTTATTTCACATATCATTGTATGACAATTCAAAGCACTGTCCTCATTTACAATTTCAAGACAAAATATGTGTCAAGCTCTTTTGTATTTAATAAAAAAGACAATATCAGCTTTGGAGCACTGTGTTGAAGAAGCATTTGCTGGATATAATTAACAATATATTCTTTCATCAAAATGTTTTCCATACTAGACTTCACTCAAGTGGCAAAATATATTGCTTTTCCTAATTCAGTTATTCTTCAGAAATGCAATCTTATTTTAAGTAACAGTAACTATGACCTTTGTTTGAATAATCAGACCCAATCTCAAACTTTGTCCCCTAACCATCTAAATTCAAACCAATTTTGGTTTCAGTATCTTGCTTTAAAGTAATTGTGGGAATCCTAAAGACTGATGCCCACCCACAGTGACCTTGGTCCGAATGACCTCAATCTCAACATTTGCCTTTTCACCAGTTTACTGCTTTAGGTTTCAAAATCTTGCTATAAACTAAAGTAACTGCCCAGATACTGAAGTTTGACACCCATCCACAATGACCCCTACATGAATGACCCCAAACCAACACCAACCTGTCTCCTTGCCATCTAACGTTTCAGTATCTTGCTTTACACTAAATTTTTTGTGCATAAACTTTCACACGCACACCAACCCGCCCACCAGCTGACATCTCCCGATCTAATAGCTCTCCGAGGGCTTTGTCTTGGCGAGCTAATAACAAACGTGTTGGTAAAATAGATAGGTGCTCCCCTAAGGAAGATTAGAAGACAAAGATCAAAACACAGCAGACTGTCACACCAGACAAGATGAGTCTGTATTTGTTTTGGGACAGACAATTACACTGATGGACACACAGGCAGGTGAAGCAACAATTGCTCACAGTAGTATTTGTTGAGTGGTAGCTGAGAAACAGTCTAAACAAGAATTTAAAGCCGAAAAAAGGAAGAACCATAAATCATTAATAAAAAAATATCTTTTGGTGAAAAACACCTCTTATGTATATCCAATCAATTCCAGCAGATAAATATCTACACAAGACCCTATCATGATATACACAAAGAGGAGATGCTGTTAAATCCTCATAGCAATGAAGCCTGTCAAAGACTTTCAATAATTCAAGCAAACAGTTCTGACAAGGATCTGGATGCAAAATATACCAAGGGATCATAATTATAACTAGGGTTGGACTTTAAGCAATGAAAACCAAACATCAAACAATAACATGCTGATAACATATATGCGTGTAGTTCCCGTGCACTCAAGTAGTTTCTGAGATAAAGACTGGATGGTGACCCTAGAACAATCATGACGCTAATAGCTCTGCCTGGAACATGCTGACATGTGCCTCTCTTAGGTAGAGATATATATACATTATGGCCAAGTTTAGTAAGGATCAGTTTACGAACATTCAAGGTAGAGAGTGGACACAGTTAATTTGACCATTTTTCATCAATTCAAGGGCCATAACTCTGGAGTGTCTGGGACAATGTGGCTGGTTATCAGAAGGAACTGAGATATTGTCCCTTGTGACTAAATATGGTTAAGATTCGTTAAGATTGGTTTACGTTTGTTCGAGTGAGGACACTGTTAATTCGACCATTTTTTATCAATTCAAGGGCCATAACTGCAGAGTGTCTAGGGTGATGTGGCTGGTTATCAAAAGACACCAAGACAGAGAGCCCATATACATTGTGACCAAGTATGGTTAAGATTGGTTCATGTTTGTTTGAGTTAGACTTGAAAGGCAGTAAAAAAATGATAGACATTAACAACTTATGGTTGAAGCAGCTACTTTTATTATGCTCCCTATTCCACATTTTTTTTTAATGGTCATTTATGCTTACAGTCCGTTTTTATTGAGAATATCTCTGAATAATTTTAAAATTAAAAAACGTTAAAACTGACAAATTAGTTTACAAAGAACTGAGTTAAAGATGGGATCTAATGCCCGACACAATACATATATAATATATAACATATATATACATATATAGACTTACATTACCACCCTATGAATACATATAATCAGGGTATCACATATTCACAATAACTCTGCCGGACTCTACTCGGCAAGATGTTAAAGAGGTCTATTACATGAATAAAATCCATCAAAACCAACATAAAAGTTAAAAGCCTGTTCTTAAAATGTCTAAACAAGTATCTGATAATTGAATTTTGCATTCAAGACCTCAAAACAAACAATTTCCACCAGGTTCCACCTCCAGTCTTTCATTCGAAATGTCAATAGGCAATTCATTGCACTCACTTTTGGTTTTGTTACATCCACCAAGAGCAAACATCAGAAAGTCAATTTTCACTCTGTACTGGTTTTAATGTGTCATAATCTGATCACAAATGTAACAGTATAGATCAAGGTTGAATTCCACCAACCACACTTTCACTAAATAATACTTAAGTACTAATACTTTGCACTAGATAATACTTAAGTACTAATACTTTGCACTAGATAATACTTAAGTACTAATACTTTGCACTAGATAATACTTACAGTACTAATACTTTGCACTAGATAATACTTAAGTACTAATACTTTGCACTAGATAATACTTAAGTACTAATACTTTGCACTAGATAATACTTAAGTACTGATACTTTGCACTAGATAATACTTAAGTACTAATACTTTGCACTAGATAATACTTAAGTACTAATACTTTGCACTAGATAATACTTACAGAACTAATACTTTGCACTAGATAATACTTAAGTACTAATACTTTGCACTAGATAATGCTTAATTACTAATACTTTGCACTAGATAATACTCAAGTACTAATACTTTGCACTAGATAATACTTAAGTACTAATACTTTGCACTAGATAATACTTAAGTACTAATACTTTGCACTAGATAATACTTAAGTACTAATACTTTGCACTAACTAATACTTAAGTACTATACTTTTAGCACTAGATAAAACTTGAAGTACTAAGAAATGAGTCATCATTATTATTTCTCCATTAAATTATTTATAAATGTTGTTAAATAATCTAAATCAACTTTGTCATGTAGCTGAATATTTTACAATGAATGGTGGAATACATTTCTATCTTACTTGAGAATTCAAGTATCACTTGGTACTGAGTTTATTTGGTGGAAAAAGGGCTTCATGAACCTCTCAGTTACTGCAGGCTGATCTGATTTTATACCCCTCAGTGTTTTTATCCTATAAAATCCAATGACCTAATTATACAGTCAACATTATACATGCGACCACCCGTATTAAAAGACTTTTTTTATTAAACAACCTTTATAAATCCTGCCCAAATGTGTTTACTATATAAATTTATCCCATTAAAGGACTTCTTTATTATGCAACCACATAAACCAAGACCCAGCACATAAGAAAATATGCGAAAACCTTTTTGCTCACCTGAAATCAATTTGTTTTGACCACACATGACTGCACAACTAAATTCTAAATTGTGATTGGCCAATATAGTCCCTGGTTCCTGTTTCAACAGTTACTAAGCATAACAAAGGTGAAACCATCGCTATAAATGTCGAATGCTTCGGATTTTGGTAAAACAATATTTGGGAATAAGGTAAATTAATACTTGCGGAAGCATTCAGTACCATTAATTATTCGTACCTATATGTAAGTATATGGCGTCTTACGATTGGTGACCAGGGAGCACACAGGAAATAAATTTATCAGGGGTTTCGGGAGAGATGTAAGAAAGCTCATTGCTAAATAATATTGTTTCTTGAAAATGTCCCAATGCAGCCATAAATTTGATGTTAAATGTGTTTTTTCACTGAACACCAAATCCAAGCCTCAGTTTTATTCTAACATTACAGCTAAAAAAGGAAATAATAAAAAACAATCAAGTTGATATTCATTTGCATATAAGTTTATATATATAATCATATTCATGTTGTAATATAACAATATGATACAATTGGGCTTACAGTTTGTACATGTATGACTTGTTTGCCTGGATTTCCAAAAAAAAATCTATTAAGAGACCACTTTATTAAGTGACCACTTTTTGGCAGTCCCTTGAGCGGTCTCTTAATACAATGTCGACTGTAGTAAAAGTGACATTTAGCTCACGGAACAGAACTGAAAACTATGATTTCGCACACTGAAGAACTCTTGCGTTTGAGACGATGGAAAGATAATAATGATAACAGATATTTTTTTTCATTCCAGCACTGATTGGCATTGTATTTGTTAGCATCTTGGGATGTGCAAAATTAAAAATCTCAAACTATAATTATAAAAGTCTGAACAATTATAGATATTATATATCTGACAAACCTCCAGCCATTTTTGTGATCTGATGCAAACAGAGCGTCAACAATGCCTGCCACACACTGGCCACATGCTACCATGACAATGTTAGTGGTTACTAGACGACCACGGATGGTAGCCGGAGAACACTCAGCCAGGTACATGGGCACTGTCATGGAGATCAGACCTGGAAAATAAAATAAGGAGGTGAGAAGGTGAAAGAATAAGGCTTTGTCAGTATAGCAAGCAATACTGTCAGGAATCCCAACCCATGAAGAATATGTGCCAGATGGAAACAAAAAAATAATGGAAATGAGTAATGATCCCTGAACTGCACTGACCTTTCCAGTGTGCATATGGTTGATGCGTACAACACACATTTGTGTTATGACAAATACTTCTGTAAAGTTTTATGAAAATCCATAGATATTAAAGTTATAGAGCGGACAAGAAGATGTTGCCTATAAATACCAAATAGAATTTCTAACAATTCCAGTGACCTTGACATTTCAAGAACGCATATGGTTGATGTGTGTGACACACCTTTGTGTTTTGACAAACACTTTTGTAAAGTTTTATGAAAATCCATCCATAGATATTTAAACTATGAAGTGGACACGAAGAAATAGTATTTCTAACAACTCCTGTGACCTTAACCTTTCGAGGATGATATGGCTGATGCACATGACACACCTTTGTGTTTTGACAAACGCTTTTGCAAAGTTTTATGAAAATCAATCCATTGATATGGAAGTTATAGAGCAGATGCGAAGATGTAGCCAAAGACAGTTTCTAACAACTTCTGTAACCTTGATCTTTCAAGGGTGCATATGGTTGATGTGCGCAACACAAATTTTGGTTATGATGAATATTTTTTTTGAAGTTTTATTGAAATCCATCCAAAAATGTCTAACTTATGGAGCAGACATGAACAGAACAGAAGGACGGACATGCACAAACCTAGACAGAACAAGAGGGCCATGATGGCCCTGGGTCGCTCACCTGAGAACCAGGTATTAGTGGGAGGAAAAGAAACAGCAAAAATCTTAAGATATTGTGGAAAATGGGTCATAAATTGAGCGAGTAATTTAGGACAAGAAGAATTTTTAAATTTGTACTATATATATAGATAAGGAAAATGGGCTTAACCCCCTGGCGGCCATGTTTTTCAACGGATCAAAATAATTTGAATAATCTGTTAGAAATGACCTTAGGAACATCTGTGCCAAATATCTTTGAAATCCAGCCGGTTCTTTTGGCAAAGAAGATTTTTCAAATTTGTACTATATTCATATATGGAAAAGTGGCTCAGCCCTCTGCAGCCATGTTTTTTAACGGATCAAAATAATTTGAACAATCTTGGTAGAGAGTGACCCAAGGAACATCTATGCCACATAACTTTGAAATCCAGCAAGTATTTTTGGAGGAGAAGATTTTAAATATTTCCTGTAAAGATTCTTTAAAATTGGCCCAGTGGTTTAGGAGGAGATGGTGTTAAATGTTGACGATGGACATTCATCAATCATAATAACTCCCTTTGTGTACATTGTGCTCAGTTGAGCTAAAAAGAGAGAAAGACGGATAGACCAGGGGTTTAAAAAAATTTCAAATGCTACTTGCCCTACAGGACTAGTGACTTGAAAATTGCACTCGCCATTAGAAAAATTTCACTTGCCCTTAGATTCAAAGAATTTTTTATTGTTTTATTTGAAAATTGTACCTACCTAATCAAGCTCACTCAAAATGCTTCCTTTTTTATTTGTCAAAACTAAATGTTGTGATTTTCGTTTAAATTATCCTCTTCATTGTCTCACCATCACATACCATTGAAAAAGGAACTGAATATGCTGGTTTGTTCACTGTTACGTGACATTTTTCTCATGAATTCATCGGTTTCTTTGATAATATTTATCCTTCAAATTTTGACTGTGTACCATAGATTTAAACAAGAGGGCCATCATGGCCCTGAATCGCTCACCTGATTATAAATGAGCAACATATGTTGGATTTTTCATATTGACCTACTTTTGGACCCCACATGACCCACTTTTGAACTTTTCCAAGATTTTATGGAAACAGACATTCTGACCAAGTTTCATGAAGATATGGCCAAAAATGTGGCTTGAATTTGACCTCATGACCTACTTTTTGACCCCACATGACCCCAAATTCGAACTTGTCCAAGATTTTATGGAAACAAACATTCTGACCAAGTTTATGAAATTGTGGCTCTAGAGTGTTAACAATGTTTTTCTAAGATTTGATGACCTTCTTTTGAGACCCAAATTCAACTTGTCCAAGATTTATGGAAACAAACATTCTGACCAAGTTTCATGAAGATATGGGCAAAAATGTGGCCTCTAGAGTGTTAACAAGGTTTTTATAAGACTTGACCTCGTGACCTATTTTTTGACCCCACACGACCCAATTTCGAACTTGTCCAAGAATTTATGGAGACAAACATTCTGACCAAGTTCAGAAGATTGGCCTAAAAATGTGGCCTCTAGAGTGTTAACAAGACAAATTGTCGACGACACACGACGATGGACGAAGGGCAAATCACAAGGGCTCACCCTTAAGCACGTTGTGCTCAGGTGAACTAAAAATGAATTAGTGCCATAAAATGATTAAGTGTTGTATATATTTCTTAGTGATGTAAAAGTGTCCGCATATATTTTATATAAGAAATGGAGAGAAATGTGTGTTGCCTATTTACACAACCCATCAATTAAAAATAATAACTTCTTTTCTTGATTATTTATTAAATAAAAAGATGAATGCATAACTGGACATAACTTTTCTTATTTACGTAAACCAGTCTGCTCCGTTACTAGGAAACTAGCACCTGTTGGCTTCATACACAATTTCACGGCACTTGGATGCTGAGATGATAAATGGATGGATTTGAGAGATAGAAAGGAAGCTATAAGCAGTGCAGAAAATGATTAATTACATCATTTCAAAATAAATATTGTTTGTAATTTTTATTGATTTTAAATATCAGACTTGAAAATGCACTCGTCCTGTCGGACAACCACCTAGTATTTCTTACTTGCCCGTTCCATCATTCCATGTACCAATACAAGCGGACGAGTGAAATTTTACACCCCTGTGGACGTATGGACAGAGGGACAGAGGATGTAAAAGTGATCCCTATCAGGTTCAGTCACCTTGGCTTACAGCAGGTGACACAAAAACTTGTCAGATTACTTTTGAGAATTGCTTCTAATTACTTACTCTGGGCATGCTTTATGCCGTGTGTGTTTGGTGTAAATTGCAAAAGGAAGAAATTAGAACTTCAGTAACCTAACATGCCTCTTGTACATTTCAAAAATAAACTTTTTAATCAATCTAATTTAAAAAAGCAACATAATGCTTCTGACTTCAGACTTAAAATGGTTGACAATTATCCAGTGCTAAATTTAGAAATATTCCAAAAATATCAGAATTAATATTGGTTAACTTCTCTCACTCATCAAAACATAATACAGGGACACCTGAACCTCATTAAAGGACTCGCGTTTGACATTTAGTCATGATTGGTAACATTTCAGGATAAACAGTTACATTTAACCTGAGTTTGTATGAGATTTACATTTAATTCAGGAAACTTTTGTTGCAAAACAGATCTTGCATGCATGCATTTCATTGTATGATAGATAAACGTTTATCAACAATAATTACTGTTTATCAGTTACTAGTTCATATCCAGTACAGTTTATTAGTGATTACTGATCTACATTCATTACAGTTTATAAGTGATTACCGGTACAAAATCATTAATAACTGATCACTTCATTACAGTTGTGAGTGGTACTGGTACAAATCATTGATAACTGGTCAACATCCATTACAGGTATAAGTCGTTACTGGTTTAAAATCAATGCTTACTGGTCAACACCCACTACAGTTTATTAGTGGTTACTGGTACAAAATCAATGATTACTGGTCAACATCCATTACAGGTATTAGTGGTTACTGGTATAAAAACATTGATCACTGGTCAACATCCATTACAGTTTATTAGTGGTTACTGGTACAAAATCATTGATTACTGGTCAACATCCAATACAGGTATTAGTGGTTACTGGTACAAAATCATTGATTACTGGTCAACATCCAATACAGGTATAAGTGGTTACTGGTATAAAATCATTGATTACTGGTCAACATCCAATACAGGTATTAGTGCTTACTGGTATAAAATCAATGATTACTGGTCAACATCCATTACAGGTATAGTGGTTACTGGTACAAAATCAATGATCACTGGTCAACATCCATTACAGTTTATTAGTGGTTACTGGTATAAAATCAATGATTACTGGTCAACATCCATTACAGGTATTAGTGGTTACTGGTATAAAATCAATGATTACTGGTCAACATCCAATACAGGTATTATTGGTTACTGGTACAAAATCAATGATTACTGGTCAACATCCATTACAGGTATTAATGGTTACTGGTATAAAATCAATGATTACTGGTCAACACCCATTACAGGTATTAGTGGTTACTGGTATAAAATCATTGATTACTGGTCAACATCCATTACAGTTCATTAGTGGTTACTGGTATAAAATCAATGATTACTGGTCAACATCCATTACAGTTTATTAATGAATACTGGTGCAAAATAATTCAAGTTTATCAGTAGTTACTAGTCCACATTCAGTACAGTTTATTAGTGGCTAGTCCACATTCATCAAAGTTTATAAGGTTACTTACCCATCTTCATTAGTTAATCCACATTCATTATAGTTATTCAAGTTCCTAGTCACTTTAATAACAGTTTATCATTTAATCAATCTGATATAGTTAACATTCAATTTTGACCTTTGACCTAGTACCTTAAAATCATCAGGGTTCCTCAAATAGTTAGTGATTTTCACATTTCATGTAACTGTAACATCTGACCTAGTAACCCCAAAATGAATAGATGTTATCCCTTTCCCCAAATTTAAAATTAAATTTTTAAAATCACCATGACCTTGACCTCAGACCTAGGGAACCCAATTTCTATAGAGGTCATCTACTTGACATGACCCAACACCCTTTCAAGTTTGAGGAATTTGGGCTCTAGTGTTATAAAGTTATCACTCTGAAACAATTTTCACATTCAAGGACAGTTTTTTTACCTTGTAACCCCCAAATCAATAGCTAGGGGTCATCTACTACTCATGACTCCTAATCAAATTGAAAGAATATAGGACCAATTGTTCTCTAATTATCGGAAACAAGGGAGTCTACCAGAGTACTGAGGGACCGACCTACTAACTGACCAACATTTGCAAAACAATATGGCCCCTTTTCTTTGAAGGGGGCATAAACAGGTACCAGAGGGCCATGATGGACCTTAATCGCTCACCTGATTACTGACCATGCCTTACCCATGATTGAACTTGACCCAGATTATCATTAAGACAAACATTCTGATCTAGTTTAATAAAGATTTGGCTATTAATGTGGCCAGAAGTATACTAGGATTTGACCTAGTGACCTATTTTTTGACCCAGCCCAACCCATGATTGAATCTGACCGAGATATCATCAAGACAAACATTCTGATACAATTTAAGAAAGACTTGGCTTATAATGTAGTCCCTAGATTATACAAGATCTGACCTAATGACCTTCTTTTTGACCTTGTCCCACCCATGACTAACTTGACCAAGATATTACTATATCAAACATTTTGAGCAAGTTTGAGAAAGATTGAGCCAAAAATGTGACCCGTGGAGTGTAAACAAGATTTAATCATGATTTGACCTAGTGACCTACATTTTGGCCCCACCTAACTCATGCTTGAATTCGACTCAGACATTATCAAGATGTACAGTCTGAGCAAGTTTGAGGAAGATTGTGTCAAAATTGTAGCTTCTAGATGGTAAACACTAAAATTGTTGAATTTTTTTATATAATTAAAAGGCCATAACTCCTAACCTAATGGGCCAATGTCAGTCAAAGTCAAACTTAGCTGAAAGGTTATAACTATAAACATTGGTATAAAGTTTGAAGATTAAAGATGCTAGTGTGTAAACAAGACGAACTCTGGCATTTTTTATAAGGGGCATGACTCTTGACCTATTTCTAAGCCATAATCAAACTAATCAAGAGATCATGGTCATAAACATTGGCAAAGTTTGAAAATGTCTGTTCAGAAAATGCAGACATAGACTGTAAATGAAGTGAAATCTGTCATTTTTTATATTAAATGGGGCATAACTCCTGACCTAATTGGCTAATCTCAGTCATAATCGAACTTGATTGAATATTATGGTCATAAACATTGTCTTAAGGTTTGAAGATGATTGCTTAAGAAATGAAGATGCTAGTGTGTAAACACTAAATTTGTTGACAATGCACTCTCAATGGATCACAAAAGCTCACCCTGAGCGTTGCTCAGGTGAGCGAAAACAAAAGGGTCATGATGGCCCTGGTATCGCTCACCTGTGAACCAGGTATTAAATGGGAGGAAAGAAACATCAAATACCTTATGATATTAAATGACTCTGCCCCTGTCAGCCATAAACCCAGAGCATACTTTTGGATAAGAAGAATTTTCAAATTTGTACTATATATGTGTAAGGTAAATGGGCTTTGGCCAATGGAGGCTATGCTTTTTTACCAATCTAAACTAGAACTGTCGCCTAAGGGCTTACTAATACCCCCCCGCAAGTGTTTTTGTCAAACATGGCTTTGGAGCATGAAATCAGAATTCTTGTATGCAACACTCCATTTTAGTAACCCGAATTCATGAAGTCATCTATTTGACTTTGTACCAACCTTCAATTTGGGATTTACTATGTCTTAATTTATAAAGATATCACTGAAATCTTCAATGCAAGAAAATTTTTTTAAACCTGTAACCACAAGACAATACTACAGGGGGTAGGTGGCGGCGTAATCCCAATTAAGATATAGACAAGCGCTAATTACAGTACAAGGGATATACCAGCAATTAGATGAAACTACCAACTACATATTTAGAAAAGTCTGGCAGAATTGTACTAAAGAGCATAAAGGGAACATAAAGCGGAGGTAATCCTAATAGCTCACTTGATGACAATTGAACTAAAACCAAATGGAACTACCAATATCATTAAAGGTACAACATGTTGATCTATTAAAAAATTGCTTCATAAATGGCGAGAATGAATGGCAAGTTTGCTTTCCAAATTCTTTGACCCAGTGCCGAAGCTGTCGAGAAGTTGTAAGACAAAATATCAAAGGACAAACTTGAATGGGATAACAATATAAGAAAGCGCTTATAATGCTAAGATATGCCCAGATTTATCAAATGACCTATCCTTTTTAAGGATGTCCCAAAGTGTAACTAAATCACAGGGATAACTGTAAATGGAGTAATCAACAATAGATGTCTAAGGATATTCAGTCAAAATTTTATCAAATCCGTAAGTAGCAAAAAGTGACCGTGCTGTAAAAGATTTTAATCAAAAATTCACCAAGTGCCTACATTTTGGGCCACTAACTCATGCTTAATAGATACGCCTGCACTCAGCATTACAAGATAGACAGAAGTTTGAGAAATTTCAAAATTGTAGGTTCGAGATGGTACACAAATTGTGAATAAAATCTATAAATTAAAATGCTAATACGTAACCTAATGGCCAATTAGTAAAGTCGACTGCTACAAGGTTTAACGATAACTTGAAAAGTTTTAAAATCACCAGAGTTTGGAACAGATGCATGAAGTTTTATGCAAAAGTGCATAATGGGGACTAATTGTAATAGGGATAATCCAAACTTAATCATAGATCAATGGCATTAACATTGTCAAAGTTTGCAAAAGTTTCTCAAAATTCAGAGTATAGAGAGTACGTGCAGAAGTGTAAATGCTAATTTTTTCAAAGTAAATGGGCATAAACTTGGACCTAATTAAGCTTATCTCATATAATTAACTGATGAATATATGGTCTAAACATCATCCATAAGTTGAAAATTGCTTCAGAAATGATGCTGGGTAAAGTCACAAAGTTTGTATGCAAATACATCAAAGGGACACAAATGCTCAACCTGGCGTTGCTCAGTGACTAAAAAAAGGTAATGATGCCCTGGTTAGTCACCTTGCCAGGTTTAATGAGGAAACACCAGAATTACTAGAGTTTACGGAATCTTTGCCTGTCACAAGAACCCGGAGCAACTTGGAAGAAGGAATTCGAACTGTACTAATACTTGAGTCAATAGGCTTGCCCACACTACATGCTTGTTTGCGGGATTAATAATTTGAACTCTTAGTAGAGAGTAACCCATGGAACAGCTGTGCCAAAAAAAAACTTTGAAATCCAGCCAGAACTTTTAGACAAGATTTTTCAAATTTGAACTATATGCATAAAAGGAAAAGGGGCTCTGCCCCCTGGTGGCTATGTTTTTCAATGCATCAAAATAATTTGAATGATCTTGGTAGAAATAGACCTAAGGAACATCTGTACCAAACTACTATGAAATACAGCCCATACTTTTGGACATGAAGATTTTTCAAATTTGTACTTATACATATAAAGAAAACGGCTCTGCCCCCTAGTAGCCATGTTTTTTTTATGGATCATAATAATTTGAACAAACTTGGCAGGGGGTTACCCAAGGAACATCTGTCCAAATTATATTTTGGAGGAGAAGATTTTCTAAGTTTTCAAATGTTTTTTCTTTCTGTTGCCATGGCAATCAGAGTTCTGCATGGAATCAAATTCTTTGAACAACTATGAAAGGGCATCACCCAAGGAACATTTCTGTAAAGTTTCTCTAAAATTGGCCCAGTGGTTTAGGAAGAGATGTTGTTTAAAGTTAAAAATTGATAAAGTACATGGACATTGACTCATCCTAATAGCTCAGCTTGAGCATGTTGAACACTTGGGTGTTAACTGGCAATTCCTTGACAACAGATGACAGGCAAAGGCCAACCATAAAAGCTCAGTCTAAAAACAAGTGCTTAGGTGAGCAAAATGAATGTTTTGTTGATCTAGAATGAAAACCTTGGAGTTTTGTTTGACAATGTAGAAATGTTTGCTACCATAGAGCAGAGTTGCAGAGGAAAAAAAAAAGGTAATTTAAAACACTTCAGAATACAACATGTGTCTGAAACACGTGTTCCTGCCAGACTGGATACACAACACCTGCAAATGGTGTAGATGTCTGATGTATTATTGTTTTATCAAGACAGATTCCAGGCTACAAGTTTCATTTCCAGACGTGACGAAACACTATTAACATCTTTTATTACAACAGTTTATATTCAATAAAGAGCACCTGATTTTCTGGAAACTGCAAGGCTTTGTATAATAATATGATATAAAGGAATAAAGCCTCTTTTCTGTTATGACTACCATTCATAATACATCACATTAAACTTTTTTTCTTTCTAGATTACCAATACTTGCCCTTTAACTCAAGTTTACAGAGAGGAGGAGTGGGTAACTTTGTTAACCCTTTCCCTCATATAGACTTATTTTGACGCACTCAATAGGTACCACATAAAGCCTGATCTGCAGAAAACCAAAGTTAAACCTTACCAAATTAAATTATAAGTCCTCATTTCCAGACCACTGAGGAGCAGCGAACAGCATAAAACCTGATCAGCCAGCGAGTTACTTGCAGGCTGATCTGGTTTTATGTTTTTCGCATAGGTCTTTTCATGGTTTCCTCTATGAGGAAAAGGGTTAAAGTGATTTTATATAATTAATCAGTTAACAGATGAAGGTAATCATTAAATTGGAATAATCACCATATTCAAAACTCAGTACATTTACATCAAACAACAATTTGCATACAGAAGCAGATTTTCTCTCGTCTGTTTTTTTTTTACATTAAGGATAAAATATAGACCAATCAAAACAGTGGGGTTGGGACCAAAGACCAGTATCTCTGACCTAATTCTCTACAGAGATAGATCAACCATGTGCTGAAATTCCAGATATGGAAATCAGTGCCTGACAAGACATGGGACAATTCTGATCTAAAATGCAATCTGATGCTAATGGAGGAATATACAATGGCACTGGTGCAGATAGGAACTATGGTGTATAAGGAAAACAGTGCCAGTTATGTCTTTCTGGCCACCATCAAGGTCATGGGAGGCAGTTGACAGATCAATATATCAGCAGGGGTCTTCCCATCATCATACCCAGCTACAAACTACTTCCTTACAACATAATCCATCTTGACTCTATGGATACTGGCATAATTTTTCACTTTAAGTTCAGTAGAAAAATATTTGACAAGTGTAAACAGATTAGACAAGTGTGAAATCCAAAAGCAGTTCTACCAGACACACTTCCTAGAGAACCAGGTTAAGGTTCTTATGGTGAAAGCTGAATGTAATTCAATTGATTACTCATTTTCCTGACATAATTTTTAAACTGCCTGAAAAACTGTCACAATGGATTTTTTGTTCTGATGTAAATCGGTTTATGTATCCTATCATGTTGTTCCAAAAATCCTTACATTATATCTTTTTTATAAACTTCAATAAACTTTATCACAAAATCCATATTCAGCTTAATAATCTAACCTAATGACATTATAAAGGCGATTCTGAGAACAGGAAATGCAAAAAGATTAAGTGATGCTGCTAGAACATCCTCTTTTTTTTTTGTTGGCATTTTATTCATTTTATTTATTTCCAACGTCTGGGCACTCTGACATTTCCTGAAATTAAATTCAAATCAGCATCATCAGCAATATTTGAATACACAATATCAAACAATGCAGAAAAATTATGAATATAAACAGTTCCTATACAAAAACAGCCCTGGTTGTAATATGTTGATAAATTGCACTTTTATTCTGAGCTACCAGACTTTCATAATACAATTTCTGTGGACAGTATTGCACACAAATTTTATATTTATTTCTATGCCAGTTTTCTATCCTTGCCAGTTTAAGTTTAGCAGATTGACACACATTGACTTTTGTCCAATTATGCTGAAGCATACAAAACTGTTTTTACAGACCTGTGTAAAAATGGGCAATTATAGCAAACCCTGGTTTGTTTGGTTGTTTGATTGGTTGGTATAACCATTTATCTCAGACGCAATTGATGCCTTGGCAAACATCAAATAGCTTCTTCCAGGAACTGTCTGATCAGGCTCCCCTCTGTTTACTCATACAATATTGTATAGTTCCAGGAACTGTCTGATCAGGCTCCCCTCTGTTTACTCATACAATATTGTATAGTTCAGCTAGATTCAGTTGGCTTGGCAAAGTCGAGTAAATGAATATTCATCAATTCTTTGCTGAAATCTGTACTTGATTATTCATTATATTAAGGGTTAAACATTGCACTGACATTTTTCAGTCATTCTGGAGTTTTTTGTTAAAATGAAAGAAAGAAAAACAGATAAGCTTATTGGCAAACTGTGTATTACTATCAAAACATTGAGTAATTTAGCAAATGTTACCACATTTTTAATTAAATTGAATTATAACCAGCACATCTTATTGTGCGCTCTCATGATTAGTGCACATCCCAAGTTTGAGGTTTAAAACCTTGGTTTCCCTTCTATAATGCACACTCATTCTTCGTACATCGAGGAGGCCACCATTTTGTTTAGCTGTGGGTGTTTTGCAGATATTCAATGTAACTGCAGGTAACATTAAAGTTCTACTGCTTCCACAAGTCAGTCATGCGACAATTATTAGTCACACCTCTAGTATCCACATTTAGCTTGCATTGTTACATTGATGGTCATTATGGCCAATAGTTTGAGTAATAGTCTTCAAATGTTGACACTTGTTTGTTTGTCCCAAATCCTTTTCCATTTGGAATTTGAAGTACACAAATATCTTAACAGAACAGTTCTGTCCCAAATGGAACTAACTAGCTAGAATATCATCTGAATGTACGTAAAACAGTTAACTGATTGTATAATCATAACATAATGGCAGTCATGGTTTGTCTCAGAATTGGCAATGCAAACATTGCATTTGGGTTTATGTCTTCAATTCATTATTATGTAAAGTACAGTACGAACACTGAACAAGTTCTGGGTGATTTACAGCAATATTAACAAAATGAATATGAACACGAGAACAATGATTCATAAGCATTTATTCCACAATTATATTTTAGAAATCACAGACAACAGTTTTCCGGCAAGTATATGCCATAACGCTTTAATACTGATTTAAAATATAAATACACTCATATACAAGCTGTACACTTCCCCAGTAGCCGATATGGCTTCTTAGTGGGTGGGGTAAAGTTTGGAAACACTATGAATGAATTCTTGTGCACACCCCTTCCCAAAATCAAAATTGAGGTCACAGAAATTCACACAATATATGAGTGTTTACGGTAAGAAAATTGGTCCTAACAAATTTTAGCAGAAAAAGTAAGCCAGGATGTAAGTTATGTTGTGGAAATTTTACAGAATTAACTAAGTCTCCTATATTTTAATCATCAATTTGAAAATAATCATAATTATGTTTGTCAATCTTTAACACAGCCTCTGTTCCACATGTCAGTACTGCCACACTGCAGACAAGTGGCAGGATACCAAACGCAGTCCAATTTGACACCGGGCTAAGCAGTCCTAAGCAGAAACCCTTACATACTGAGTGGTGAGAATTAAAGTGTAACAGTAAACCAGTAAACCTACAGAGTGGTGAGAATTATAGCCTTACAGTAAACCAGTAAACCTACAGAGTGGTGAGAATTATAGCCTTACAGTAAACCAGTAAACCTACAGAGTGGTGAGAATTATAGCCTTACAGTAAACCAGTAAACCTACAGAGTGGTGAGAATTATAGCCTTACAGTAAACCAGTAAACCTACAGAGTGGTGAGAATTATAGCCTTACAGTAAACCAGTAAACCTACAGAGTGGTGAGAATTATAGCCTTACAGTAAACCAGTAAACCTAGAGTGGTGAGAATTATAGCCTTACAGTAAACCTACAGAGTGGTGAGAATTATAGCCTTACAGTAAACCAGTAAACCTACAGAGTGGTGAGAATTATAGCCTTACAGTAAACCAGTAAACATAATGAGGGGTGAGAATTATAGCCTTACAGTAAACCAGTAAACATACTGAGTGGTGAAAATTATAGCCTTACAGTAAACCAGTAAACATAATGAGGGGTGAAAATTATAGCCTTACAGTAAACCAGTACATACTGAGTGGTGAAAATTATAGCCTTACAGTAAACCAGTACATACTGAGTGGTGAAAATTATAGCCTTACAGTAAACCAGTAAACATACTGAGTGGTGAAAATTATAGCCTTACAGTAAACCAGTAAACATACTGAGTGGTGAAAATTATAGCCTTACAGTAAACCAGTAAACATACTGAGTGGTGAAAATTATAGCCTTACAGTAAACCAGTAAACATACTGAGTGGTGAAAATTATAGCCTTACAGTAAACCAGTAAACATACTGAGTGGTGAAAATTATAGCCTTACAGTAAACCAGTAAACATAATGAGGGGTGAAAATTATAGCCTTACAGTAAACCAGTAAACATACTGAGTGGTGAAAATTATAGCCTTACAGTAAACCAGTAAACATACTGAGTGGTGAAAATTATAGCCTTACAGTAAACCAGTAAACATACTGAGTGGTGAAAATTATAGCCTTACAGTAAACCAGTAAACATACTGAGGGGTGAAAATTATAGCCTTACAGTAAACCAGTAAACATACTGAGTGGTGAAAATTATAGCGTTACAGTAAACCTGCTTCAGTTTCAGGGCCGATATTCTTGAAAATACTTATGTATAATCCCAGGATCAAATTTGAGCATCATAAATAAATCCCTATTTAAACTAATGGGCATAGTTTGCAAATACAAGTTCTCAAGACGAAATAGAATATTGCATCTTCAACAAAATACAAACAAATTTTCTTTTTATTTTTTATTTTTCAAAGAGTGACATTGTATTCTTTTGTTTTCACTATATTGCAGAAATCCACTCAAAACATAAAAAAGTCTTAAAAAGTGTATCGTATACAATGTTTCATATTTAGACAATTAAGCAGATTATATAAATGGTATAAAATAGAATTGCTTGGTTGCCATGCTCAACATTGGAGGTGATTTTGAATTGCTGACAATTCTCCTAAACAAACATTGAAACCCTAGGTAGTAGTTATTTGCTTGAATCTGTTTGCTATAAAAGAAAAAAAAAAGATGATTTGTCTTCATAGCCAATGTAACCTTAAAGTATCCCTTTGATGATCAGTTCAGCAGTTAGCAGGTCAATAATCGCATCATATATTTACATATAGACCTCTGCCAATCCCCTAATCAAATTAATAAGCATCAGATTTACATAATCCCATCACTAACTAGTCTTTAATTGATCCAGTTACATAATTTAGTAGAAGCTGATCTCATTTGCATAAGTTATTGATCCAATTTGAATAATTGTTAAACACATACAGTGACCACTACATTATCCTCCCTATTTCATCCAACACTACCCAAGTTTAATTTAAATTTTAAAAAATTATAAACTGAGGCAAAAAGAATCCTTTATAAGGAAATTAAAAAATTAGTAAATTGTGTAATTCATTTATGTTCTTATTCAGCATAATTGGCAATAAAATGTTACATTAATGCGGGTTTTTAAATGTAAATTACAGACCGTTTGTTATGATCTGAACTTCAGCATGTTTCTATATCAGATGATAATGATAGGCCACATTCAGTTATGGAGAATCAAGAGCCACTTTAATGCTAAATTCACCACATTTTTATTGATCATGTATTGTATTGTATTGCTTTTCAATCATATAATCAACTGGCATGCTTTACCAAGTACAATTTTATCATATGTACTGGCCACAAATGTCTGTGAAGCAGGAACAGAATTTCATGATTCTATCACATTTATAGGTGATTCATCCTTATTCCTTTTCCTGGAATATCGCAATGACCCAAGTGTAGTGACAGAGTATTTATAAAAAACTGACAATTGTTTTTCAAACACTTTCAAAATTCTTTCCCTATTGAATACATTTAAACCGTCAGTATACTGTGATTAACGATAAGCATCTAGATTAGCCTGTAATACCATCATATACTGTAATTATGAATATGTGCGGTGTGATCACCATGGGCTATTTGAACATGATCCTGGTGCAAGGGTGGCGGAAGGACAGTGCAGTGTAGGGGTATAAATAAAGATGAGGCAGACATTATAGAACCAACTTGACATGAGTTTAGCATGAGTGTGTTGGAGCATGGTGGAATCCTGTTTGGCACATTAAGAACATGTTTACAACTCACTCTGACTTGTTATATTGACAATGGTGCCTTAAATTCAGTAATGCGCAAATCTCTCACCAAGCTCGGCCAATTGTTTTGAGTCCACAGTGATCATAAAGAGTGAAGCCCTTGTGTGACAGGAGACTTAACTTGGAGTGTAGGCCAAAAGCCCACTATGACAAATTTTATTAAAGTTGATTTATGACCCATTTTATTTCACAATTGGGCTTTTGTCCACCTTGCCTAAGATGGCAGTGGGCTTTTTTCAAGTGGGCTTATGTCCTAATGGGCTTAGGTCCTAGTGGGCTTTTATCCGTACCCCCTTAACTTGCTACAGATAAGTGAAATATTAGACTCTTTGTTGAACATCAAAAGAACCAACACCAAAAGTAGCATATTTCCATAGAAAAATGTTTCTTGTAAAGAAGTTATTGTTTTGCAAGGCATATATATTCTTGTCAAGGTTTTGTACACCTTTTAATTGGTCTGGCCATATGAATAATTAATTTTAGGTATTCTGGTGTTAGGTTCAGCAGATCTATAGAAACATAAGAATGCTGATCAAGCTACCATTGTTATTGCATCAGAACTCCTATAATTGATACCTTAGGTAATGCCGCCCAGTATTAATAAACCTTCCAACTTCTCTGATTGTACAGACTGTAATAATAAAGCACACCTGCTGTGTAATGTTGCTATGGTATCCAATCATGTAGTGTTGTCAGACATGTTAATATTCAGTGACCTGTGAAGAAATTTTGAAAAAAAGGTAACTTCCATATTGCAATGTATATAAAATGCTTTCCCTAAAGAAATATAAACCAATATATTGTTGGTTAAAGAGCATGTCAATTTTGATTCTGAAAAAAAAAAAAACACAAAAAAACAGTACAGCAAATTCTGTCACTTCATTGTGGTATGGGGCCTGTTAGGTGTAAACAAGTTGTCCATCTGATACCAGGATGTCTGAAGATTCTCCCTACAGCTGTCTGTGTCTCGTGACTGGCATAATCACCCAGTTGTCGCTACATTTCCCAGAAAGAAAAAAAAAAAAAAAAAGACGCAGAGGCACAGAAGGCAATAAAATGGTTTGTATGGCCTGATAAATTGGTACAGGACATTTCTTACGGACAAACCTGTGACAATTACATCTGACAATTACATCTCTGTGAGAAATAAGACGGAGACTGAACCCCCTGAAATGGACGCAAACAGATTTCCAATTACATTCACCATTACACAGCTTCTTTCTTTGTTAGGCACAATTGTGTCCTTAGAAATCTCAGCAAGAGAATTTTGTTACGAAAGCCAATTTTGTAATATTTATTCCATGGAATAGCTTTAGACAAAAATTGCTGGCAAAATTCTTTTCTGTTATCTTATTCATGATATTTACAACCAACTACATTACTTACATTTAAACATTTGAGTCAGACCAGAAATGTGTCCATAGGACACGGATGCCCCCGCCATTTTGTTTATTAGATGATATTTTTGTCAATAAATATGATGAAAAACTGGAAATATAAAAGATGATTTAAAGATCATATGAGCACTGTGACCCCGATCAAGTAATGTGACCTTGACCTTTAAGCTAGAAACCTTGTTCTTTTGCAAACACATTGTTTTGTCCCAAACCCAATTATTTCAAAACATTACTTTACACAACAAAGATAAAGCTCAGACAGGACTGCTTACATAAATTTTAAACTAAACTTTCAGCTGTGGCCTTGACCTTGAAGCTAGCAACTTGGTTCTTGTTTGCGTTACATCATATCTTAGGGATCTTTTTTGCCAAGTTATTTCAAAACACCACCATTCACAACAAATTTACAGCCAGGACAAGAGTTTAAGGTCAACCCAGTGCTGCGACCTTGACCTTCAAGCTAGCAACTTTGTTCATGTTTGCAAAACATTGCTTTGTCTTAAGGATCACTTGTGCTAAGTTATTTCAAAACACAACCATTTCCAATAAAGTTAAAACCAGGGCAAGATTTTATGGTCAACCCAGTGCTGTGACCTTGACCTTCAAGCTAGCAACCTGGTTCTTGTTTGCAACATATTGCCTTGTCCTCAGGATCTCTTGTGCCAAGTTATTTCAAAACACCATCATTCACAACAAAATTAAAGCTGGGACAAGATTTAAAGGTTAACTGAGTGCTGTGACCTTGACCTTAGAGCTAGTGACTTGATTCTTGTTCGCAACACACCGTCTAGTCTTAAGGAGCACTTGTGCAAAGTTATTTTGAAAAGCAACCATACATAACAAAGTTACAGCCAGGAACACACACAGGGACAGGTGTAACACTATATGCTCGTCGCCATTCTATAAAAAGTACAGACTTAGATCATAAGCATCTTCGTAAACTTCAATACAGAATCAATATTCACAATGTACATTACAAATCCTTTATTTCACAAATAAATTTAGTGGAACCTCGGAATACTGAACTCCAAGAAAACTGGAATTCCCGGAATACTGAACGATTGTTCTGGTCTCTAATTTTTTCGTCTTATTCTTATATTTTTAAAGTCCCAGAAAACCGAAACCTTGGAATTCCAAACACAGGTAGTTATGGAAAGGACCCTAGCTGTGCCCCCCAGCCCCTTCACACAGCTCCCCGCCCCCACACACAGAGCGCTTTGAACACAGCAGTTTTCAACTTTAATTCGCCATATATATAGAGTTTATGTATCAAAGTATTCACATTCAAATAAATCTAACGTTTACTTTCCATGTCTTTATAAATAAAAAAAAAATCACTTTACATATATATATATATATATAAAACAACAAGGTAACCAACTGCAGCAGGAAACTGAAGAGCACCCATCAGGAATTGGTGTCAAAATATCTATAAAAATATTTTCTGAACCCTCTTAACTTCCCCTTCTGTATCATATACAATCAACATCTTTTTCTCAGTCTGATGATGTCATAGATGTTGTTTTGGGTTCACTGCCGTTGATCAAGGTTCCAATTGGTTAAAATAACTAAATCTCGAGTAGAAATCATGAAATTTCAGGCATTAAAAGAAATATCTGTATTATATGTGAACAGTTATGAAGGAAAATAATCTGCTGACAGTGGGAATTCTCCAATATTATCGATGGGCGAATTTTCATTGATTTGTTGACACTTATTCCTGACGGATGCCCTTCAGCATCCTACTGAAGTTGGTAACCTTGTTATTTATTATGTATAGACTATCGTGATTTTTTTTTATTGACAAAGACAGGGACCTGTCCTCAGGTACCTGTGATTCAAAAAAACAAAACAAACAATTTTCCTGTCCCCAACTGCATTAACAATACATAAAATGACCCCACAGAACTGAACATCCATCCCCCCCCCCCATCCAAGACATGTCAGAGCATTGAACTCACTCTGGTGGCCTGATATACATTAGAACTTTTCTAAATAAAGCATTAAATGAAATAAAGAGCATGATTACATATGGAGGGTGGTCATCACACTGAAAATCAGAAAATGAGCTCATTTTTATGTGATTGGGTAATTTCAAAGGACTAATCAAGATTGCTCTTTCAAAGGATTCAAGGCTTGGCTAAAAATGGTCTAGGAAATACCCTTAGGCAAGATAAAGTATTTGTATTTTATGAGTTGTTTCACCAAGCATGGCAGGCATTATTCAAACATAAGGGCCAAGATGGCCAAGAATCGCTCACCTGAAAAACTTTGCCTTTATTGCCAATTATTGTATTATGAGTCATACTTAGTATACTTAGCACAGCAAGATCATCTAAATTCCACACAAAAACTGTACCTGCCATCCAAATTTTAAAGGTCATAGCTCTAATAAATCTATATAAAATCAAGTGACCCTTGGGGTGGGGTCAATTTGACACCAGGGCCATAATTTGAACAGATATGGTTGAGGTCCACTAGTATAATTATCTTAACTCCAGGCTTTGTGATTTCTGACAAGAAGATTTTTGTTTTTTTCTATACAACTCTAGGTTAAATCAAGTGGACCCTGGGGCGGGGCCAATTTTGACTCCAGGGCCATGATTTGAACAAACTTGGTAGAGGTCTACTAGGCCATGTTACACACCAAATATCTAAACTCTTGGCCTTGTGGTTTCTAACAAGAAGATTTTTCTAGTTTTTCAAATGTAAGTCTATGAAAAAATAAGTGACCCCTGGGGCGGGGCCAATTATGACTCCAGGGTCATGATTTGAACAAACTTGGTTCAGGTTTACAAGGCCATATTACATACCAAATATCTAAACCCATGAACTTGTGGTTTCTGAAAAGATCTTTAAAGACTCTCCTATATAAGTCTATGTAAAATCAAGTGACCCTAGGCCAATTTTGACCCCAGGGCCATGATTTGAGCAAACTTTGTACATGTCCATAAGGTCATGTAATACACCAAATAACTTAACTCTAGGCCTTGTGGTTTCTGACAAGAAATTTTTTCTAGATTTTCCAATATTTTCCAATATCAATCTATGTAAAATAAAGTGATCCCAGGGTCATGATTTGTACAATCTTTGTAGAAGTTCATAAGACAATGCCACACACCAAATATCTAAGCTCTAGGCCTTGCAGTTTTGGGGAAGAAGATTTTTAAAGATTTTATTTTAGAAATATGTTTTTAGCTCCTGTGACCCAGATATGTACCAGATCAGAAATATCTGAACAGCTTTGGTTGAGCTTCATGCAAGGAACATCACAAGTGAATTTTATCAACTTTGGCCAAGTGGTTTCAGAGGAGATGTTTAAAGAAAATTGTTGATGCCAGACAGACACAGACGATGGACTAAAGGTGATCACAATAGCTCACCATGAGCACATTGTGCTCAGGTGAGCTAAAATCAAGGCTTTGTCATTATAGCATGCCCCAGCGGGTGAAAACCCAACATAAAGAATTTGTGCCAGAAAGAAACAAGAAAATTTTGGAAATGGGTTATGATCCCAAACTACACTGACTTTTCAACATGAATATTTTTGAAAACCAACTCCTGTGACCTTGACCTTTCTAGCACGCATATGGTTGATGCAGTGATACATCTTGTGTCATAATAAACACTTCTGTAAAGTTTTATGAAAATCCATGAATTCCAAAGACAATTTTTAATAACTTCTGTGACCTTGACCTTTCAAATTGGCATAATTATTTGCTTAAACATATTTTCATGTAATGACAAACAATCTTGTAAAATTTAATGAAAATCCATCCATAGATATGGAAGTTACAGAGTGGACTTGAATACCAAAGAATTTTGGACACAAAAATGTAGCCTATATACCAAAGAGAATTTCTAACAACTACAGTGAACATGACCTTTCAGGGACCCATATGGTTGATGCACATGACACACCTTTGTCTTTGTGTTATGACAAACACCTTTGTGAAGTTTTATGAAAATCCATCCATCAATATGGAAGTTACAGAGTGGACATGATGACAATCTCTAAGAACTCCTGTGACCTTGACCTTTCAAGGGTGCTTATAGTTATGCACGCGACACACCCTTGGGTTTTTTTAGGAATAGTTTGTGAAGTTTTATTGAGATACATCCATGAATGTCCAAGTTATAGAGCGGACATGAAATCGGGACGAACGGTCAGGACGATGGACGGATGGATGGAAGCCTGCAAATGTATAGTCCCCAAATGGTTTCACCGGTGGGGACTAAGAACAAGATGCTGATACTCTGTAATAATAAACAGTGATTTTTCAACCAATCTATTCAAAAAGAATTGAATAATAGTATATCAATAATAATAGATTCATCCAAAGACCTATGAGAAACTATAAATTACTCACAGAAATAACCCGCTATACAGTATTAGGTCTTTGATTCATTGAAGTGCTGCATGATATTCAGTAACAGTTAACACCTTGTTTGCATCAGTAAGTGATTTATATTTTATCATCTTATCGGGATATTGTTTACTGTTGTTCCTATTGAATCCCTACTACTATTTAGCATGTTGTAAACTAAAATGATAACTGGGCTCCAGCGCCTACTGGGCACAAATGGATCAATGACTTACGCAATTAAACAGTTAATTTTATTGTTGATTTTCATGATTTGTAATCATTGACAAGTGTCAATGACTGCATATTGATGCTTAATAACAATGTGTATTGAGGACTATTTGTGAAACAGTGCATACAGAAATAAGTGATGGAACAGTATCACAGACAGAACTCAATAAGTATGCTCTCTCCATCATAATATGGAGGCCAACGAGGTTCAAAACTGTGAAGTAAATGTTCTAAATTTACATGTGGTGCAATGTTACATGTAGTGTCTAGGTTACATGTGGAACCCAAAATATAGCTGCTTGAAGTGGATCTGCCTACCAAAACTCAGTTATGTGTCTAATGATCCACACAGCATCCAGGAGATCTAACTATTTAAGGCCAGAATATAATTATGATTCTTGGCCTGATATCAGGATATGGATAGTTGACAACCATTTAAAGATCAATGATTTAATCTATAGCTGTGTGTGACATCAGTCACACCTTCTATAGTACTACATCTAGATTTAAAACTGAATAACCTCTCAATAGTGTAAATATGACAAACAATTGTATAAATCTCTACAGCATATGTATACTAGAATTAAGCCAAAATGCTGAAAAATCAATGCTGTGTGAAAAATAAAAACATACAGGCTACAAAAATCGCCTGTGACATGAAAATATTATAGGACTTATTTTTCTATGCTGATACAACTGCAATCGAATGATGTAATTGTTTTAATCACGTGATCATTTTACCAAGCGCAAGAATAAAGTTTTTTTCGATGCAAAGGTGGCTTGCAAATAAATTTGATAGTGCAGCGTTCGGTCATTTTAGGCTGTTACAATAACCCATGTGATATCCAAAAGAAATCATTGTAACATATTAATAATCACATCAATCTATCAACCTCAAATATCTCCAAAGGTTATTTCTTACACTAAATAATGACCGAACCTGTTTATCTACTCTCCGAAATGGGTTAGGAGCCTCTGACCTGTGCAGAAAATTTGCATAATTACTTCAGTCTTCAGTCTACTTCAGTCTGTTGAATACAAATCAAAGCTCTGATAGTGCTGAGAGAACAAGAATGCCACATTTCTTTTGTTTATCAAAGTGAATTTAATTATTTGTGATCGACTTGCAGCTCTTCAAACACTCTTTCATTTTAGACACACACAACTTCAGTACCTTCAGTGCTTTGTTTCAATAGTTGACAACCATTCAATGATTTAATTTTAAAAGAGTGACATTTATCAATTCTTGACACAAGTCCATAATTGGGCCAACCAGTCCTGGAACTATACTTAAATGCTGAGCGCCAAGCAAAGGAGCTATACCAGTACCATTTTCTACAACAACCTCCCACTCCTGAAAGCTGATGTTCTAACCACTAGGCCACCAGGGATGGTCTGAAGCATATGAAAACATACTATGTAAAGGCTATAATTCACCATATAGGATGCTTACGAATTTTAAATATTTTGGAATGACATAAAATAAGATTAAGGTTGAAAAGGGTTTAAGAAAAGGTCTTTCAACGTTAAGGTGTGTAGTTCAAGAAAGTATTTAATTGGTTTTGCTTTGTATCGAAACACCTGTAGCATAAAAATGTGTAAAATGAGAATAGTTTATACTAATGATACTAAGCCTGTTTGACTAATTGGTAATTCACAGAAATAAAAAAAATAAACATTTAAATTCGCTAAAAGTGATTTTATTCAATTAAGAAGTTTCAGGCAATATGAATTTTTTATTAAAATATGCAAATCAAAGTTTTTATTGATTCTTTTTGCAAATAAATTCAATATTAACTATATTTGTAGAAAAATGAAACTTTAAATAAACAAATGGGATTTCTTATTTAACCAGAATATAAAATTACCTTTTAAGTCACTTAAATACATCAATTCTATGATTTCTTGTCTAAAATTAGATATTTTCAGGGTTACTACGCTAAAAAGTTTTGAGGAGAGAAAAAATGTAACTGTTTAAATACTTTACAGGCATTCACTGTAAAGATTGACTGATGTCTGAGGACCATTTCATTACATTACAGGTGCGCAAAGGATATTAGATGTACAGGGAAATCTCTAAAAGAAACTAGAAATGTGTCCATAGAACACAGATGCCCCCGCCATTTTGTTTATTAGGTGCTAATTTTGTCATGAATATGATGAAAAATTGGAAATATAAAAGATGATTTTAAGATCAAATGAGTGCCATGACTCTGACCTAAACCAAGTGATGTGAGTGGCCTTCAAGCTAGCAACCTGGTACAGTGTAACCTCCCAAATTCGGACCCTCCAAAAATTGGAAACTTCTGAAATCTGGACGATTTTCTTGGTCCCGAAATTTCCCCTTCTGTTTATATGTAAATAATACCTCTGAATTCCGGAACCTCTAAATTCTGAATTCTGTACAATAATTTGTAAATATTGGGTTATATCAACGCTATTTTACCTCTGAAATCCAAACAGTGCTACTAGCTTGACAGGTAATCAGACCGGAAACTGTAAGCCCTGCAGCAATTTATCCCCTAATTTTCTCCCTAATTGATTGTTAATTAATCGGCGGTGATTGTTATTTTGACACGTGTTAGAATCACAATTTGTCTATTATTTTGACAAGCATAAGAATCACAACATGTTTGCGCCTCCAAGTTTGCGCTGGAGAATACATAGGCAATTAGATAGTGACACATTGTAAATGATTAAGGTGGTGATAAGTAGATTAATTGATAATTTTTGCAACAAACATCTTTAACAGTTTAAGTGTAATTGCGTTATTGTTAGAAGCGTAATTAATTAGGCTACATTGGACAATGTGTTGATTTTCATAGGTGGAAAAATTTAAAAGAAAAAAAAAAAAAATTAGCATACCCATTTTACTAAAAATGGAAAAAAATGAGAGAGGAAAATATAAGGCAAGTAGAGAGAGAGAAGAAAGAGAAAGGGAGGGGGAGAGAAAGAAAAGTAAATAATTGATTATGGGAAATCAATTAACATACCGTTTTGCAAAAAAATAAAAATACAAATATATATATATATATAAGGTAAAGCTTCAAATGATTTGATGATAATTAATTACACTTAGCAAACAATACAAACACTGTTACACATATAAACAAGAGTGCCAATGCTGCCACAATATACGCCGCCACAAAATATAAAGACTAAGAGGGTCCTTTTAACTATTGCTTTTAACATTTCTGTAAGCATAAGCTCATTATGAAGTGAATTAATTAAGCTGAAAGAGCAGTACAGTCAAACCTGTACCAACGGTCACCTGACAACAACGGTCACATCAGATTCCCCCCATGCATTTTTGTTCTTAAAATGAACTGTAAACAACGGTCACCTGCCTATAGCAGTCAACGGTCAGTAATATCATATCCCGCTGTGCTATAAGCCCTTCAAACAACGGTCGCTTGGCAACCCAACAGCCTTACTGCCTCACGGGTGGGGCACATGTTGCTAGTTTCCAGAAACACCTGAGGATACGAACATGTCAGCAGTTCAGTAATTCAAATAACCACGGATTCTAAAAAAATTGCAACATGGAAGATTTACATTTGTAAATCTACAATTACCACACGAAATGCAAAGGTAATTTCACTGAAAGTCACGAAAATGAGTTTGTGTAATTGATTTAAATCTTTAATAAAATTTAAAAACAAGAGGGCCATGATGGCCCTGAATTGCTCACCTGATTATAAATGAGCAACATATGTTGGATTTTTTATATTCACCTACATTTTGACCCCACATGACCAAAATTTGAACTTGTCCAAGTTATTATGAAAACAGACATTCCAACTAAGTTTCATGAAGATTGGGCCAAAAATGTGGCCTCTAGAGTGTTAACAAGGTTTTTATACGATTTGATCTCGTGACCTACTTTTTGACCCCACATGACCCAAATTCGAACTTGTTCAAGATTTTATGGAGAATAACATTCTGACCAAGTTTCATGAAGATTCGGCCAAAAATGTGGCCTCAAGAGTGTTAATAAGGTTTTTCTAAGATTTGATCTTGTGACAAACTTTTTGACCCCACATGACCAAAATTCGAACTTGTCCAAGATTTTATGGAGAAAAACATTCTGACCATGTTTCATGAAGATTCGACCAAAAATGTGGCCTCTAGAGTGTTAACAAGGTTTTCATAAGATTTGACCTCGTGACCTACTTTTTGACCCCACATGACTCAATTTCAAACTTGTCCAAGATTTTATGGAGACAAACATTCTGACCATGTTTCATGAAGATTGGGCCAAAAATGTTGCCTCTAGAGTATTAACAAGGTTTTTATAAGATTTGACCTCGTGACCTACTTTTTGACCCCACATGACGGAACTTCAAACTTGTCCAAGATTTCATGGAGACAAACATTCTGACCATGTTTCATGAAGATAGGGTCAAAAATGTGGCCTCTGGAGTGTTAATAAGGTTTTTATAAGATTTGACCTTGTGACCTTCTTTTTGACCCCACATAACCCAATTTCGAACTTGTCCAAGATTTCATGGAGACAAACATTCTGACCATGTTTCATGAAGATTGGCCTAAAAATATGGCCTCTAGAGTGTTAACAAGCCAAATTGTCGGCGACGCACAACGGAGGCCAGAGGAAGGGCCATCACAAAAGCTCACCTTGAGCACGTTGTGCTCAGGTGAGCTAAAAATATTAACATTGCTAGTGCATGTTTTAACTTTGTACAAATAACAATCTTCGTATTAATAAAGCGAAAGTTGTTTTTGTTCTTCCTGTCTATCTATATGTACATGTATGTACAGTATATCAAACTTCAAGTCTTAACTGACTGACCCTCCGAACAAAGGTCACCTGTAAACAATGGCTACTTGCCTTACAACTGTTCACAGGTTTGACTGTATATTCGTGAATATACTTTTCTCAAAGTGAGGCAATCACTAAAGATGATGAAAAGACAGGGGCCTAAGATTGTGGTTGCCTTGGTAGTAGGTTCGATCCCTACAGGGGTAGCTGGGTGTTTTCTTGAGCAAAACAGTTTATCCACACTTGTCCAGAGTTGAAAGTCTTACTCTGCTAACCATCCTAGCTGACTGGAATTAACTTAAATCAGAAAAGCTCATACATGTAAATAAATCTATTTGCTCCTAAAAGGGTGAATGTAAGTTCATATTTCATTTTTTTAATATCCCAAAGCTCCATATATGAATTTGTTTTGTTGTTTTTAACAAGCTTTCTACCTAATGAAAACCACCAAACTTCAGCAGGGATTGTAATCTCTTCTAACATGTCCCTGAGTAGACTAAAACCAACAGTAGTAAGAAGCTCCAGGGTACATACAAGGAATGGCGTTCACAAGGCTGAAATATCAATCAGCTAAAGAGACTAAGTTTCAAGGGACAAAAATCTTGTAAAAATCAATGAACTGGAAAATCACCACTTCATGCACATTTACCCTTTATAGTAATGACATTGACCAAGTTTTGAAAAGATTTGTTCAGAAATGTAGGAGGAGTTGCATTCACAAGGCTGAAATATCAATCAGCTAAAGAGACTAAGTTTCAAGGGACAAAAATCTTGTAAAAATCAATGAACTGGAAAATCACCACTTCATGCACATTTACCCTTTATAGTAATGACATTGACCAAGTTTTGAAAAGATTCGTTCAGAAATGTAGGAGGAGTTGCATTCACAAGGCTGAAATATCAATCAGCTAAAGAGACTAAGTTTCAAGGGACAAAAATCTTGTAAAAATCAATGAACTGGAAAATCACCACTTCATGCACATTTACCCTTTATAGTAATGACATTGACCAAGTTTTGAAAAGATTCGTTCAGAAATGTAGGAGGAGTTGCATTCACAAGGCTGAAATATCAATCAGCTACAGAGACTAAGTTTCAAGGGACAAAAATCTTGTAAAAATCAATGAACCGGAAAATTGCCACTTCATGCACATCTACCATTTATAGTTAAGACATTGACCAAGTTTTGAAAAGATTCAGAAATGTAGGAGGAGTTACATTCACAAGGCTGCAATATCAATCAGCTACAGAGACTAAGTTTCAAGGGACACAAATCTTGTAAAAATCAATGAACCAGAAAATCACCACTTCATGCACATCTACCCATTATAGTTATGACATTGACCAAGTTTTGAAAAGATTCATTCAGAAACAAAGGAGGAGTTGCATTTACAAGAAATGGATGTACGGACCTATGGACATACGTACATGCGGATGAACGAAAAGACAGAGAAGATGACGCCAATATACGACCGCCTCTTGCGGCGTATAGCGAAAATGACACTATTCACAACTATTAAAAAACATTGATACATATGTGCTAGTTTAATTCAATCCAGACTTCTGAATTCCGGAAACTTCCAAAATCCGAACTTTTTGGTCGGTCCCACAGGTGTTTGGATTTCAGAGGTTACACTGCACTTGTTTTACTTTTTTCCAAAAAAAAACCAAAAAGATCTTGACCTTGAGGTTAGCTTGGTTTTTTTGAGCCAAGTTATTTCAAAACTCAACCATTTACAACAAAGTTAAAGCTACACCATTTTAAGGTAAACCAACTGCAGGGACATTGACCTTCAAGTTAGTGACCTGGTTCTTATTAGCAACACATTGTCTTGTCCTAAGGATCACTTGTGCCAAGTTATTTTAAAAAGCGACCATACATAACAAAGTTACAGCTTGGACACTAATTCTTGCACACACTAACACACGTACAGGTGTAACACTATGCCCATTGCCATTTCATGGCGGGGACGTAAAAAAGGCATCAAGTTTCAGATAAAAATTCACGTGTTCAAGACAGATGCATTGATGTTAAGCTGAAATAAAACCTGAGATGACAAGAAATTGCCTACAGAACTAAGACCTGCAGAGAACAAACTCAATGGAGAGTGCAAACTGGCTTCAGTCTAATGATGAAATTGGAGAACTCACATGACTGTTACCTGATGAAGATTACAGGTGCTTTTTGCAGGTGAGTACTTATTTGGGGAAGGATTATTGAAAATTAATATCATCAGTAATTTGGTTACCTTTTCTGGAAAGAGCCAGTTCTAGAAACCAATCAACAGCAAGAAATTTTCTTTTAATCTGACAAATGATCCACAATAAAGATATACAACAATTATTGTCCATATGGCAATGTTTGTGGATAAGTTCAATTGTAATCAGATAAAACAGTCAATCACCATGCAGATATATCCATTGTAATCCATCAACTCCCCAAAGTTCTTTCATCTCCTGAGCTAAGACCTTCAATGGAAAAGCATCATTGCATGAAGGTAACAGCTATCTTATCCTGGCTTTAATCTTGAAAGTACCTTGTTCCACCAATAGCAGGACCCAGGCCCTGGGAATTTTATGTTTGGATCATATAAGGATTTTGTTGTTGTTGTTGTAGTGAAAGTGGAGCTTCAGGAGGCTGCAGGCAAGATTCTGCTGGGCAAAGATTCTGCTGGGTAATTATCAAGTGTCAAATGAGTATGATTTCTTTAGAATACAGTCTGAATATAAGATAAGAGAAAAGTACCTGAAGACAAATTATAATATTAAGAGTCATTATTAGTTTTTATGAAAAATCAGTAGAGATCCAATTTTCTGATATGAGGCAGGGATTAATGAGATTTCACACTGGGTATATGTCATGGTAATTGATTTTTTTCCTCAATATAGCACCTCCAGGTAAGGTCAGAAGGCCATTCACAGACCTCATTAGTCCCTGGAACAGCTGTGGCCTGGTGAGGAGTTACTTCCTATATTACGGTCACATGTGGACAGACACTAGGTGACACATGAAGCAAGACACGTGATTTCCAGCTATCAGTTTGTTTACACGCAGTTTGCACACTGACATTTAAATATCACATTCAACATGGGTAAAAGATACTTCTAAGGACTGATGACGTCATTTGTACCTCAAACATTTAATACTGAAAATTTATTTATTTAAGGCAGTTAGAAAAGGGCCATTGGAAAACATTGGCTAACATTGTAACAAGCAACAGGTTTTTATTGCCCAAGTTATGCAGCTTTTGCTTGCAAACATACTATTTGATAAGAAGTCTTAGATTTGTGATCTGATT
>CM037788.1:2564127-2581898 GCA_021229015.1 Solen grandis
AATATGATTATAGTCATGATTTGTTAACGTGACATCTGTATTACAATATGATTATGATCAGGTGTCAATGATGAGATGCTGTGTATGATGAGAGGAATGTTATGTTTTGATTGAGATCTCATGCTTCTTGAATTGTATTTATCAACTCAGGGACTCCTAAATCATCTTGTTCACTACAAGGGTAGAAATAGTTTATTTCATGTTTAATATGTAAAATGCAAAGTATCATGTCAGTTTATGGAAATTGCACCAATTTGCAACATTACTTTTATATATTAGGTAATCTACTAAAGGCAGAACATATGTTCAAAGAGAATGAGAACTTGCCAGGTGTTTGAGTCACAAAACATTAAAGAAATTTAAGGGAGGATTAAGTAGAGAAAACTAAAGTGGTTTCCATAAACATTTAATGAAGTTTCCCTATTGCACTTGCTTGTTTTATTTTTTGGTGTTTCAACAATTTGATGTATTTGAACTCTTTTATACTAACATTAATAATACATGCAAATAGTCCCAGCACAACTTTAAATACCCCTAACAACAGCTACTATTGCACTCCAGTTGGTGATGATCTACTTGACTTCACTTGAGACCATCAGTTCTGAATTGATATAAATTGCTCTTGGAAGATGGCACTTCTGTTTCTTTTGTTCCTGTAAATACCGAAAAGGAAAATGCCATGTACAAAATTATGAGAAGAGTGAATGAATTGAATTATTCTATGGCCTGATTGCCCATATCACCACCAATAAACAGTTCCATTATATCAAAGGGAAGATTAATTGGAGATTAATCAATATGAACTTGTTGCAAGGCAAAAAATAGAAGCTTATTTAGTTGCCTCAGTGGAAGAACCATTAAAGGATTCTCTCCTGATGGTACCATTTTCCCAATACATCCATAATTGTGGCCAGCTTTTGGAATGCTGGCTTGCAAAAAAAACCAAAAAAAACAACAAGATGAAAGTGCCATGTCCCTTTCAAGACTTGGGGGAACTATAAAAATAAAAAAAGGAGGCTGCCCAAGTTAATAGGAAAGAAATTGATGATTAGTTTATTTCTTTTATATGATGGAGAACCGGCTTTTCAAAGATAATTATTTTCTTTTAGATTAGGCTTAATAGTTTGCATTAAATTTGTGTAAGCATATATATATGTGTGTATATATTTATGTATGATCATGAAACATCCTGTCTTCCAGCAGTTTTCTTAATTATCTCTTTGTTTTAAGTGCCTTTAGTTATATGGACATTTTAATAGATTTGATGTTTATTACTAAAAGAAGGAAGATCTTTTCTTCAAGAAATTGTTTGCTTTCTATAAACTTTTGAAAGAAAAGAAAATAAACATTAATCAGGATCAATTACTGGGATGCCAAACTGCCTCAAAATGAATATGCCTATTGGTTTAACTAATGCAAAGCTGTACAAAGCATAAATGAACATGAATCAATCTCTGACAAACATACCTGTTTTGTCATCATGATAATTGCCAAGCTAGTATAAGGAGACAAAAACATAGTTCTGCTTTTGAATGTCAGTGATTATCTTTCATATTTTGAACACCTATAAATAGAATTTAATGATTATTTAAAGCTATGGACCAAAGTTAATTTGAATTTCTTAAAAAAAAAAAAATCCTTATATAAAAAAGTGACATTTTTAATAATAGGAATAACTTTGGATGACTGTTTATTAGCATTTGAAGTTTGCACAATTTTTTAGCTACCTTTTCTTGGATTCTGATTTAACTTCACAACAATTGTAAGTGACACAAAGCCCTCTTGAGCATACTGCGAGCATGTCATTCTTGCTTTAATTTTCATTGAGTTATGCCCCTTGTCATATATTCTAAATATATTTTGTCTGCTCTATTTCTCAGCTGATATATCATAAGGGTATAATGAAAGCTTCTGACTTGAAGATCCATGACACTGGTAACTGAAACCTTTAACTACTTTTCAGAAAAAATAAAAATACTGAACATAACGGGTGACTGGGATTTTCTCAAGGATTGTTGTTAAATTGGTCATGTATTCCAGTAATTTTTATTGATGCAAGACTGATGTAAAGCACCTGGGTGTTTAACCCTTTCCCTCATATATACTCATTTTGACGCCCTCAATAGGTATCACATAAAGCCTGATCTGCAGAAAACCACAGTTAAACCTTACCAAATTTAATTACAAAATCCTCATTTCCAGACCACTGAGGAGCAGCAAACAGCATAAAACCTGTTTGCATAGGTCTTTTCATGGTGTCCTCTATGAGGGAAAGGGTTAAGAAACCTTATGAGGTTATTGAGGTATTGATTCCCAGCTTGTGGCTGTCTATAAGATGGCAAATGAATGGGTACCAGTTACATGGCAATGACTGTAATCTGAATGGTGAAAACTGGATAAGAAGTGTCAAATCTTCATAAACCTTATGACAGTGGGGATTTTAATGGGTCTGTCATTCATTTTGAAGCATTATAAATATCAGTAGTGTTTTGTTTGATTTCTGTTTTGTCCAAAAAATGAAATAAATTTTATTGATACAATATTTATAATTATATGCTGGAAGTGTTGGAACAGAAGGAATATATTGTACAAAAAACAACAAAGATTCCCAGGATGTAGAAATAAATACTCTTATTGTATTATGAGTTCAGTTAGTTAAAACAAAAGTTCACAAAATTAAGGGAATTACTGTTTCAGAACTGAACTTTATGTGTCAGTGATGAGGGTAATTAAGGGTTATTAACTTGCCAATGGAAATTCATTCCTGGATCTGGAAATTGTAGAACACTGGCCAACACTGTTTGGCTTTTTAATATCAGATAATGGCAAATTTTTCTCACAGTTTTACATAAATTACATTTCTCAGACCCCACTGGTTTGGCCGTAAACATTTTTAAAAACTTGAACTGTTTCCCCCATCAATCTAGAACAAATCTGACTTTTATTAGATGTGATAGGCAGTTTTCTTTCAGGAAATGGCATATGTATTTTGTAATTGCCATAAACATAGGAAGCCAGGCATCTTTGTAGTTTCTATGAACAGGTTCTGTTGTTTATCTTTCTTTTTCCAAAATTAGTACTATCATGAAAAGATGAAATTGTCATCTATACAATCTCAATTATGCAAGTGAAAAATAGGTCACAATATTGTTTAGTAAATTTAAATCACATTTAACTGAATTGCTTTTCAAAACAGAAGAATATAAATAAAAATTGTTAAAAATGAAATTGTTACACTCCTCTTATTGTTTTGTGATATCATATAATCCAAGAGGAATTTAAGAGGAAAATTAAGAATTCAAATGTGAAATATCTGTTGTTAAGACTCGCTACCAGTATTGGTCATTTTTCTTGATTGCTCGCTATGATTATTCACCCAAGCAATGGTTTGGCCAGTAATCAATTATGAGAACTCCACAAGGTTTGGTAACTTAACCCCACACCATCATGACACTTCAGGCATGCTGGAGTTTGGGGAATCTTTATCTACACTGTTGGTGCTTTATGGTTATTGGAAACTGACTGATGTAATTGTTTTTCAGAATGCTAAGAGATGAGTAAAGAAATACTGTATTAATAGAAATACAGTAGTTTATTCATGGCTAGAAATAGTATTGCAAAATTGCAATAAACACTAATTATGTTTGGGATTTATCCGACTAGAATTGACTTGTACTTCCCAGTGGGATTTATCTGACTAGATTTGACTTGTACTTCCCAGTGGGATTTATCCGACTAAATTTGACTTGTATTTCCCAGCAGGATTTATAGATTTGACTTGTATTTTCCAGTGGTATTTATTCGACTAGATATGACTTGTACTTCCTAGTGGGATTTATCTAACTAGAATTGACTTGTATTTCCCAGTGGGATTTATCTGACTAGATTTGACATGTACTACCCAGTGGGATTTATCCAACTAGATTTGACTTGTACTTCCTAGTGGGATTTATCTAACTAGAATTGACTTGTATTTCCCAGTGGGATTTATCTGACTAGATTTGACTTGTACTTCCCAGTGGGATTTATCTAACTAGAATTGACTTGTATTTCCCAGTGGGATTTATCTGACTAGATTTGACATGTACTACCCAGTGGGATTTATTATCCCCCGCCGATGAAATCGGGAGGGGGATATTGTTTTGGCGTTGTCCGTCCGTCCGTGCGTCCGTCCGTCCGTCCGTCCGAATTTTGTCCGGAGCATAACTCCAAAAGTATTCAAGCTATTGCTTTGAAACTTCACAGGTGGACAGATCTCATTGAGGAGAAGTGCAGTGCACAAGAACCATAACTCTCATTAGCCTAATTTTGGAGTTATTGCCCTTTGTTATTTTTCATACTTGATTTTTGTCCGGAGCATTACTCCAAAAGTATTCAAGCTATTGCTTTGAAACTTCACAGGTGGACAGATCTCATTGAGGAGAAGTGCAGTGCACAAGAACCATAACTCTTCTTAGCCTAATTTTGGAGTTATTGCCCTTTGTATTTTTTCATACTTGATTTTTGTCCGGAGCATATCTCCAAAAGTATTCAAGCTATGCTTTGAAACTTCACAGGTGGACAGATCTCATTGAGGAGAAGTGCAGTGCACAAGAACCATAACTCTCCTTAGCCGAATTTTGGAGTTATTGCCCTTTGTATTTTTCATACTTGATTTTTGTCCAGAGCATACCTCCAAAAGTATTCAAGCTACTGCTTTGAAACTTCACAGGTGGACAGATCTCATTGAGAGAAGTGCAGTGCACAAGAACCATAACTCTCTTAGCCGAATTTTGGAGTTATTGCCCTTTGTTATTTTTCATACTTGATTTTGGTCCGGAGCATAACTCCAAAAGTATTCAAGCTATTGCTTTAAATTCACAGGGGACAGATCTCATTGAAGAGAAGTGCAGGACAAGAACCATAACTCTCTTAGCCAATTTTGGAGTTATTGCCCTTTGTTATTTTTCATACTTGATTTTTGTCCAGAGCATACCTCCAAAAGTATTCAAGCTACTGCTTTGAAACTTCACAGGTGGACAGATCTCATTGAGGAGAAGTGCAGTGCACAAGAACCATAACTCTCCTTAGCCAAATTTTGGAGTTATTGCCCTTTGTTATTTTTCATACTTGATTTTTGTCTCCTACCCATGAAATTGACAGCATGACCCAGTTTGATCTTTTACAATGGAGTTACGGCCCCTTATTTATGTTCTGTAAAAACAGCTCCCATTCATGAACTAAATATATTCGGCGGGGGATTTCGTGTCTGTGACACAGCCTTGTCCAACTAGATTTGACTTGTACTTCCTAGTGGGATTTATCTAACTAGAATTGACTTGTATTTCCCAGTGGGATTTATCTGACTAGATTTGACATGTACAACCCAGTGGGATTTATCTGACTGATTTGACTAGTGGGATTTATCTAACTAGAATTGACTTGTATTTCCCAGTGGGATTTATCTGACTAGATTTGACATGTACAACCCAGTGGGATTTATCTGACTAGATTTGACTTGTACTTCCTAGTGGGATTTATCTAACTAGAATTGACCTGTATTTCCCAATGGGATTTATCTGACTAGATTTGACAAATACTTCCCAGTGGGATTTATCTGACTAGATATGACTTGAATTTCCCAGTATCATTTTCCTTAGTGCCTAACCTCAGAATTGGAACTATGGATTTCACATAAACTGGCCTCGGTGGTTGAGAGGTCTGAGCGCATGGATATGGAGCAGAGGGTTGTAGGTTCGATCCCAAACAGGGTAAGGTATGGTCTCCTAATTGAATGGCCCACTCTTTTTTATGGCCATTCATCTTCCAAGCTGTAATTATGTTGAGTATTATCAGTTAAATATGGAATTTTTTAAGTACTAAAATTTTGTTTTCAGTACTGTCAGTATCCTGGGAAAGAACAGTTAGGTTAACTGGGCATCTGTCAGCCCTTGTTGCTCGAAAATGATTTTAAACAATTCAAATGAAATAGAAATTAATAACTGCTGCTCAATGTAACACACTTAAGAAAATAAGATAAAAATGGAAATAATGTTAATCTAAATGTCACATATATAAAGGTGTGTGGTTTAAATGTCAGAAGTGAAGATAATTGTTGAAGCATTGGAAATAATGCAGGATGGAATAATTAGTAAAAACTTTTCAATTGCTGTGAACACTAGTGGTTTTATTGCAACCTGCATTAAAGAATTTAAACAAATTCCACAGGAATCATAAATGAATTTAAAATTAAATCAGATCACAAATCTAAGACTTCTTATCAAATAGTATGTTTGCAAGCAAAAGCTGCATAACTTGGGCAATAAAAACCTGTTGCTTGTTACATTGTTAGCTAATGTTTTCCAATGGCCCTTTTCTAACTGCCTTAAATAAATAAATTTTCAGTATTAAATGTTTGAGGTACAAATGACGTCATCAGTCCTTAGAAGTATCTTTTACCCATGTTGAATGTGATATTTAAATGTCAGTGTGCAAACTGTGTGTAAACAAACTGATAGCTGGAAATCACGTGTCTTGCTTCATGTGTCACCTAGTGTCTGTCCACATGTGACCGTAATATAGGAAGTAACTCCTCCCCAGGCCACAGCTGTTCCAGGGACTAATGAGGTCTGTGCATGGCCTTCTGACCTTACCTGGAGGTGCTATATTGAGGAAAAAAATCAATTACCATGACATATACCCAGTGTGAAATCTCATTAATCCCTGCCTCATATCAGAAAATTGGATCTCTACTGATTTTTCATAAAAACTAATAATGACTCTTAATATTATAATTTGTCTTCAGGTACTTTTCTCTTATCTTATATTCAGACTGTATTCTAAAGAAATCATACTCATTTGACACTTGATAATTACCCAGCAGAATCTTTGCCCAGCAGAATCTTGCCTGCAGCCTCCTGAAGCTCCACTTTCACTACAACAACAACAACAAAATCCTTATATGATCCAAACATAAAATTCCCAGGGCCTGGGTCCTGCTATTGGTGGAACAAGGTACTTTCAAGATTAAAGCCAGGATAAGATAGCTGTTACCTTCATGCAAGGATGCTTTTCCATTGAAGGTCTTAGCTCAGGAGATGAAAGAACTTTGGGGAGTTGATGGATTACAATGGATATATCTGCATGGTGATTGACTGTTTTATCTGATTACAATTGAACTTATCCACAAACATTGCCATATGGACAATAATTGTTGTATATCTTTATTGTGGATCATTTGTCAGATTAAAAGAAAATTTCTTGCTGTTGATTGGTTTCTAGAACTGGCTCTTTCCAGAAAAGGTAACCAAATTACTGATGATATTAATTTTCAATAATCCTTCCCAAAATAAGTACTCACCTGCAAAAAGCACCTGTAATCTTCATCAGGTAACAGTCATGTGAGTTCTCCAATTTCATCATTAGACTGAAGCCAGTTTGCACTCTCCATTGAGTTTGTTCTCTGGTCTTAGTTCTGTAGGCAATTTCTTGTCATCTCAGGTTTTATTTCAGCTTAACATCAATGCATCTGTCTTGAACACGTGAATTTTTATCTGAAACTTGATGCCTTTTTTACGTCCCCGCCATGAAATGGCAATGGGCATAGTGTTACACCTGTACGTGTGTTAGTGTGTGCAAGAATTAGTGTCCAAGCTGTAACTTTGTTATGTATGGTCGCTTTTTAAAATAACTTGGCACAAGTGATCCTTAGGACAAGACAATGTGTTGCTAATAAGAACCAGGTCACTAACTTGAAGGTCAATGTCCCTGCAGTTGGTTTACCTTAAAATGGTGTAGCTTTAACTTTGTTGTAAATGGTTGAGTTTTGAAATAACTTGGCTCAAACAAGAACCAAGTTGCTAACCTCAAGGTCAAGGTCACAGCAGTTGAGTTTAAAATTTTTGTAAGCAGTCTTGTTTAGGCTGTTTCTTTTTTGTGTATAGTCATGATTTGAAATAATTTGGCACAAGGGATCCTTAGGATAAAACAATGTGTCACAAAACAAGTGCAGTGTAACCTCTGAAATCCGAACACCTGTGGGACCAAAAAGTTCGGATTTTGGAAGGTTCCGGAATTCAGAAGTCTGGATTGAATTAAACTAGCACATATGTATCAATGTTGATTAATAGTTGTGAATAGTGTCATTTTTGCTATACGCCGCCAGAGGCGGTCGTATATTGGCGTCATCTTCTCCGTCTTTTCGTTCGTCCGTATGTAGGTACGTCCGTAGGTCCGTACATCCATTTCTTGTGAATGCAACTCCTTCTTTGTTTCTGAATGAATCTTTTCAAAACTTGGATGTGCATGAAGTGGCGATTTTCCGGTTCATTGATTTTTACAAGATTTGTGTCCCTTGAAACTTAGTCTCTGTAGCTGATTGATATTGCAGCCTTGTGAATGCAACTCTTGCATTTCTGAACGAATCTTTTCAAAACTTGGTCTATGTCTTTACTATAATGGGTAGATGTGCATGAAGTGGCGATTTTCCGGTTCATTGATTTTTACAAGATTTTTGTCCCTTGAAACTTAGTCTCTGTAGCTGATTGATATTTCAGCCTTGTGAACGCAACTCCTCCTTCATTTCTGAACGAATCTTTTCAAAACTTGGTCAATGTCATTACCATAAAGGGTAAATGTGCATGAAGTGGCGATTTTCCGGTTCATTGATTTTTACAAGATTTTTGTCCCTTGAAACTTAGTCTCTGTAGCTGATTGATATTTCAGCCTTGTGAACGCCATTCCTTGTATGTACCGCGGAGCTGCTTACTACTGTTGGTTTGAGTCTACTCAGGGACATGTTAGAAGAGATTACAATCCCTGCTGAAGTTTGGTGGTTTTCATTAGGTAGAAAGCTTGTTAAAAACAACAAAACAAATTCATATATGGAGCTATGGGATATTAAAAAAATGAAATATGAACTTACATTCACCCTTTTAGGAGCAAATAGATTTATTTACATGTATGAGCTTTTCTGATTTAAGTTAATTCCAGTCAGCTAGGATGGTTAGCAGAGTAAGACTTTCAACTCTGGACAAGTGTGGATAAACTGTTTTGCTCAAGAAAACACCCAGCTACCCCTGCAGGGATCGAACCTACTACCAAGGCAACCACAATCTTAGGCCCCTGTCTTTTCATCATCTTTAGTGATTGCCTCACTTTGAAAAAAGTATATTCACGAATATACAGTCAAACCTGTAAACAACGGTAAGGCAAGTGGCCATTGTTTACGGGTGACCTTTGTTCGGAGGGTCAGTCAGTTAAGACTTGAAGTTTGATATACTGTACATACATGTACATGTAGATAGACAGGAAGAACAAAAACAACTTTCGCTTTATTAATACGAAGATTGTTACTTGTACAAAGTTAAAACGTGCACAAGCAATGTTAATATTTTTAGCTCACCTGAGCACAACGTGCTCAAGGTGAGCTTTTGTGATGGCCCTTCGTCCGTCGTCCGGCCTCCGTCATGCGTTGCCGACAATTTGGCTTATTAACACTCTAAGAGGCCATATTTTTAGGCCAATCTTCATGAAACATGGTCAGAATGTTTGTCTCCATGAAATCTTGGACAAGTTCAAAATTGGGTCATGTGGGGTCAAAAAGAAGGTCACGAGGTCAAATCTTATAAAAACCTTGTTAACACTCTAGAGGCCACATTTTTGGCCTTATCTTCATGAAACATGGTCAGATTGTTTTTCTCCATAAAATCTTGACAAGTTTGAATTTGGGTCATGTGGGGTCAAAAAGTAGGTCACGAGATCAAATCGTATAAAAACCTTGTTAACACTCTAGAGGCCACATTTTTGGCCATCTTCATGAAACTGGTCAGATTGTTTTTTCCATAAAACTTGACAAGTTAATTTGGGTCATGTGGGGTCAAAATGTAGGTGAATATAAAAAATCCAACATATGTTGCTCATTTATAATCAGGTGAGCAATTCAGGGCCATCATGGCCCTCTTGTTTTTAAATTTTATTAAAGAATTAAATCAATTACACAAACTCATTTTCGTGACTTTCAGTGAAATTTACCATTGCATTTCGTGTGGTAATTGTACATTTACAAATGTAAATCTTCCATGTTGCAATTTTTTTAGGTTCCGTGGTTATTTGAATTACTGAACTGCTGACATGTTCGTATCCTCAGGTGTTTCTGGAAACTAGCAACACATGCCCCAACAGTGAGACAGTAAGGCTGTTGGGTTGCCAAGCGACCGTTGTTTGAAGGGCTTATAGCACAACGGGATATGATATTACTGACCGTTGACTGCTATAGGCAGGTGACCGTTGTTTACAGTTAATTTTAAGAACAAAAATGCATGGGGGGAATCTGATGTGACCGTTGTTGTCAGGTGACCGTTGGTACAGGTTTGACTGTACTGCTCTTTCAGCTAAATTAATTCACTTCATCATGAGCTTATGCTTACAGAAATGTTAAAAGCAATAATTAAAAGGACCCTCTTAGTCTTTATATTTTGTGGTGGCGTATATTGTGGCAGCATTGGCACTCTTGTTTATATGTGTAACAGTGTTTGTATTGTTTGCTAAGTGTAATTAATTATCATCAAATCATTTGAAGCTTTACCTTATATATATATATATATTTTTATTTTTATTTTTTTGCAAAACGGTTATGTTAATGTGATTTCCCATAACCAATTATCTTACTTTTCTTTCTCTCCCCCTCCCTTTCTCTTTCTTCTCTCTCTCTACTTGCCTAATATTTTCCTCTCTCATTTTCTATTTGCCATTTTTATGTCAAAATGGGATATGCTAATGTTGATTCCGAGCATAATTTGTCTTTTTCTTTCTTTCTCTCAACTTAAATTTTTGCCACCTACGAAAATCAACATATTGTCCAATGTAGCCTAATTAATTACGCTTCTAAAAATAACGCAATTACACTTAAACTGTTAAAGATGTTTGTTCCAAAAATTATCAATTAATCTACTTATCACCACCTTAATCATTTACAATTTGTCACTATCTAATTGACTATGTATTCTCCAGCGCAAACTTGGAGGCGCAAACATGTTGTGATTCTTATGCTTGTCAAAATAATAGACAAATTGTGATTCTAACACGTGTCAAAATAACAATCACCGCCGATTAATTAACAATCAGTTAGGGAGAAAATTAGGGGATAAATTGCTGCAGGGCTTACAGTTTCTGGTCTGATTACCTGTCAAGCTAGTTGCACTGTTTGGATTTCAGAGGTAAAATAGCGTTGATATAACCCAATATTTACAAATTATTGTACAGAATTCAGAATTTAGAGGTTCCGGAATTCAGAGGTATTATTTACATATAAACAGAAGGGGAAATTTTGGGGCCAAGAAAATCGTCCAGATTTCAGAAGTTTCCAATTTTTGGAGGGTCCGAATTTGGGAGGTTGAAGGCCACTCACATCACTTGGTTTAGGTCAGAGTCATGGCACTCATTTGATCTTAAAATGATCTTTTATATTTCCAATTTTTCATCATATTCATGACAAAAATAGCACCTAAGAAACAAAATGGCGGGGGCATCTGTGTTCTATGGACACATTTCTAGTTTCTTTAAGAGATTTCCCTGTACATCTAATATCCTTTGCGCACCTGTAATGTAGTGAAATGGGCCTCAGACACCAGTCAATCTTTACAGTGAATGTCTGTAAAGTATTTAAACAGTTACAATTTTTCTCTCCTCAAAACTTTTTAGTGTAGTAACCCTGAAAATATCTAATTTTAGACAAGAAATCATAGAATTGATGTATTTAAGTGACTTAAAAGGTAATTTTATATTCTGGTTAAATAAGAAATCCCATTTGTTTATTTAAAGTTTCATTTTTCTACAGATATAGTAGATATTGAATTTAATTGCAAAAAGAATCAATAAAAACTTTGATTTGCATATTTTAATAAAAAATTCATATTGCCTGAAATTTCTTAATTGAATAAAATCACTTTTAGCGAATTTAAATGTTTATTTTTTTTATATCTGTGAATTACCAATTAGTCAAACAGGCTTAGTATCATTAGTATAAACTATTTAAACTAATTGATTATATTGATTATCTTTGAATTATTGATCATTATTGATTGTCTCATTTTACACATTTTTATGCTACAGGTGTTTCGATACAAAGCAAAACCAATTAAATACTTTCTTGAACTACACACCTTAACGTTGAAAGACCTTTTCTTAAACCCTTTTCAACCTTAATCTTATTTTATGTCATTCCAAAATATTTAAAATTCGTAAGCATCCTATATGGTGAATTATAGCCTTTACATAGTATGTTTTCATATGCTTCAGACCATCCCTGGTGGCCTAGTGGTTAGAACATCAGCTTTCAGGAGTGGGAGGTTGTTGTAGAAAATGGTACTGGTATAGCTCCTTTGCTTGGCGCTCAGCATTTAAGTATAGTTCCAGGACTGGTTGGCCCAATTATGGACTTGTGTCAAGAATTGATAAATGTCACTCTTTTAAAATTAAATCATTGCATGATCATTGAATGGTTGTCAACTATTGAAACAAAGCACTGAAGGTACTGAAGTTGTGTGTGTCTAAAATGAAAGAGTGTTTGAAGAGCTGCAAGTCGATCACAAATAATTAAATTCACTTTGATAAACAAAAGAAATGTGGCATTCTTGTTCTCTCAGCACTATCAGAGCTTTGATTTGTATTCAACAGACTGAAGTAGACTGAAGACTGAAGTAATTATGCAAATTTTCTGCACAGGTCAGAGGCTCCTAACCCATTTCGGAGAGTAGATAAACAGGTTCGGTCATTATTTAGTGTAAGAAATAACCTTTGGAGATATTTGAGGTTGATAGATTGATGTGATTATTAATATGTTACAATGATTTCTTTTGGATATCACATGGGTTATTGTAACAGCCTAAAATGACCGAACGCTGCACTATCAAATTTATTTGCGAGCCACCTTTGCATCGAAAAAAACTTTATTCTTGCGCTTGGTAAAGTGATCACGTGATAAAAACAATTACATCATTCGATTGCAGTTGTATCAGCATAGAAAAATAAGTCCTATAATATTTTCATGTCACAGGCGATTTTTGTAGCCTGTATGTTTTTATTTTTCACACAGCATTGATTTTTCAGCATTTTGGCTTAATTCTAGTATACATATGCTGTAGAGATTTATACAATTGTTCGTCATATTTACACTATTGAGAGGTTATTCAGTTTTAAATCTAGATGTAGTACTATAGAAGGTGTGACTGACGTCACACACAGCTATAGATTAAATCATTGATCTTTAAATGGTTGTCAACTATCCATATCCTGATATCAGGCCAAGAACCATAATTATATTCTGGCCTTAAATAGTTAGATCTCCTGGATGTTGTGTGGATCATTAGACACATAACTGAGTTTTGGTATGCAGATCTACTTCAAGCAGCTATATTTTGGGTTCCACATGTAACCTAGACACTACATGTAACATTGCACCACATGTAAATTTAGGACATTGACTTCACAGTTTTGAACCTTGTTGGCCTCCATATTATGATGGAGAGAGCATACTTATTGAGTTCTGTCTGTGATACTGTTCCATCACTTATTTCTGTATGCACTGTTTCACAAATAGTCCTCAATACACATTGTTATTAAGCATCAATATGCAGTCATTGACACTTGTCAATGATTACAAATCATAAAAATCAACAATAAAATTAACTGTTTAATTGCGTAAGTCATTGATCCATTTGTGCCCAGTAGGCGCTGGAGCCCAGTTATCATTTTAGTTTACAACATGCCAAATAGTAGTAGGGATTCAATAGGAACAACAGTAAACAATATCCCGATAAGATGATAAAATATAAATCACTTATTGATGCAAACAAGGTGTTAACTTTACTGAATATCATGCAGCACTTCAATGAATCAAAGACCTAATACTGTATAGCGGGTTATTTCTGTGAGTAATTTATAGTTTCTCATAGGTCTTTGGATGAATCTATTATTATTGATATACTATTATTCAATTCTTTTTGAATAGATTGGTTGAAAAATCACTGTTTATTATTACAGAGTATCAGCATCTTGTTCTTAGTCCCCACCGGTGAAACCATTTGGGGACTATACGTTTGCAGGCTTCCATCCATCCGTCCATCGTCCTGACCGTTCGTCCCGATTTCATGTCCGCTCCATAACTTGGACATTCATGGATGTATCTCAATAAAACTTCACAAACTATTCCTCAAAACCCAAGGGTGTGTCGCGTGCATCAACTATAAGCACCCTTGAAAGGTCAAGGTCACAGGAGTTCTTAGAGATTGTCATCATGTCTGCTCTGTAACTTCCATATTGATGGATGGATTTTCATAAAACTTAACAAAGACAAAGGTGTGTCATGTGCATCAACCATATGGGTCCCTGAAAGGTCATGTTCACTGTAGTTGTTAGAAATTCTCTTTGGTATTCAAGTTCACTCTGTAACTTCCATATCTATGGATGGATTTTCATTAAATTTTACAAGATTGTTTGTCATTACATGAAAATATGTTTAAGCAAATAATTATGCCAATTTGAAAGGTCAAGGTCACAGGAGTTGTTAGAAGTTGACTTTAGTGTTCATAGTGTCTGTCATTTCATGAAGATGTGTTGGTGCAACAACCATATTCATGTTGAAAAGTCAGTGTAGTTTGGGATCATAACCCATTTCCAAAATTTTCTTGTTTCCTTCTGGCACAAATTCTTTATGTTGGATTTTCACCCGCTGGTGAACAACATCTCCTCAGAAACCACATGGCCAAAGTTGATAAAATTCAATTGTGATGTTCCTTGCATGAAGCTCTACCAAAGCTGTTCAGATATTTCTGGTCTGGTACATATCTGGGCCACAGGAGCTAAAAACATATTTCTAAAATAAAATCTTTAAAAATCTTCTTCCCCAAAACTGCAAGGCCTAGAGCTTAGATATTTGGTGTGTGGCATTGTCTTATGAACTTCTACAAAGATTGTACAAATCATGACCCTGGGATCACTTTATTTTACATAGATTGATATTGGAAAATATTGGAAAATCTAGAAAAAAATTCTTGTCAGAAACCACAAGGCCTGGAGTTAAGTTATTTGGTGTATTACATGACCTTATGGACATGTACAAAGTTTGGTCAATTCATGGCCCTGGGGTCAAAATTGGTCTAGGGTCACTTGATTTTACATAGACTTATAGACATGGCCCTGGAGTCAAAATTGGCCCCGACCCAGGGGCCACTTGATTTAACCTAGAGTTGTATAGAAAAAAACAGAAAAATCTTCTTGTCAGAAACCACAAAGCCTGGAGTTAAGGTAATTACTAGTGGACCTCAACCATATCTGTTCAAATTATGGCCCTGGTGTCAATTTGACCCCCACCCCAAGGGTCACTTGATTTTATTAGCTCACCTGAGCATAGCTTAGGGTGAGCTTTTGGGATACTTGATTGTCCGTCGTCCGTCAACAATTTTGATGTTTACACACTAGAGGCCACAATTTTGATCCATTCTTCCTCAAACTTGGTCAGAATGTTTGTCTTGATGATATCTTGAACCCTTTCGAAAATGGGTCAGGTTGGATAAAAAGAGTATAAGGTCAGTAGGTCAAATCTTAGAAAAATCTTGTCGTCCGTCAACAATTTTGATGTTTACACACTAGAGGCCACAATTTTGATCCATTCTTCCTCAAACTTGGTCAGAATGTTTGTCTTGATGATATCTTGAACCCTTTAGAAAATGGGTCAGGTTGGATCAAAAAGTAGGTCAAAAGGTCAAATCTTAGAAAAATCTTGTTTATACTCTGAGGGCAACATTTTTGGTCCAATCATCCTCAAACTTTGGCAGAATGTTTGTCATGATGATATCTTTTGTGGATGGGGTCAGAAAATTCCTGAACATTGATTCACCTCATCATCTTAATTCTAAAGCAATCTGTTTTGTACAGGCAATGAATGATACTTTTCTCAGATGAGCGATCTAGGGCCATCTTGGCCCTCTTGTATAGATTTATTAGAGCTATGACCTTTAAAATTTGGATGGCAGGTACAGTTTTTGTGTGGAATTTAGATGATCTTGCTGTGCTTCTGCATGGATTATGTACTAAGTATGACTCATAATACAATAATTGGCAATAAAGGCAAAGTTTTTCAGGTGAGCGATTCTTGGCCATCTTGGCCCTTTTGTTTTAATAATGCCTGCCATGCTTGGTGAAACAACTCATAAAATACAAATACTTTATCTTGCCTAAGGGTATTTCCTAGACCATTTTTAGCCAAGCCTTGAATCCTTTGAAAGAGCAATCTTGATTAGTCCTTTGAAATTACCCAATCACATAAAAATGAGCTCATTTTCTGATTTTCAGTGTGATAGTAGATTGTATGTGGAAATCGAGAGCCACCCTCCATATGTAATCATGCTCTTTATTTCATTTAATGCTTTATTTAGAAAAGTTCTAATGTATATCAGGCCACCAGAGTGAGTTCAATGCTCTGACATGTCTTGGGTGGGGGGGGGATGGATGTTCAGTTCTGTGGGGTCATTTTATGTATTTTTAATGCAGTTTGGGACAGGAAAATTGTTTGTTTTGTTTTTTTGAATCACAGGTACCTGAGGACAGGTCCCTGTCTTTGTCAATAAAAAAAAAATCACGATAGTCTATACATAATAAACAACAAGGTTACCAACTTCAGCAGGATGCTGAAGGGCATCCGTCAGGAATAAGTGTCAACAAATCAATGAAAATTCGCCCATCGATAATATTGGAGAATTCCCACTGTCAGCAGATTATTTTCCTTCATAACTGTTCACATATAATACAGATATTTCTTTTAATGCCTGAAATTTCATGATTTCTACTCGAGATTTAGTTATTTTAACCAATTGGAACCTTGATCAACGGAAGTGAACCCAAAACAACATCCATGACATCATCAGACTGAGAAAAAGATGTTGATTGTATATGATACAGAAGGGGAAGTTAAGAGGGTTCAGAAAATATTTGTATAGATATTTTGACACCAATTCCTGATGGGTGCTCTTCAGTATCCTGCTGAAGTTGGTTACCTTGTTGTTTTAATAGCATAAATACGTTACCTGTTATTACTTCAGGTATGTGTCTATTTGTGCACAGCTTCCAAAACAGAGTCCGCAAAATAAACCATTCCCTAAACCCCCTAGTTACCGGAAGTGTAACCCCCGTTCTCCAATTGTGTTTTGGAAGCCATCGAGTTTCAGTGGGTAGCCTTGTGTGTCCCTTTCTTGATAGCTTCTGTGCGCTACAGCTCTCCTTTCTTATATTTTCATAGCCTCGGCTGTGTTGTTTATATTGTTCTCTTGGTTTTATTCTATATACGTGTAGAATTCCCAATCTCCGTCCCGTATCGGGACCTTTTGCCTTGTGTTACGGGTTTCCGTGCTTCGGCTCCCGTGACACTGGTTTTATTATATTGATTTTGTATATACTGTTGTCTCGTTTTGAGATTTTTCTTTGTACGGGTTTTCTTCGGTCTTCCCGTCCTTTATTTTGCATACATTGTTCTTTTGTATTGCTATTTACTATGTCGCAGTCCCGGGGTTCCTGCGGACATGTCAAGGCGTCCTGGGATTCCCATCAGTCCTGCCTATCATGTTCAGGGTGCTCTAGGGTCGACACCTGCACCGCTTGCGCTTCGTGGACAGACGTGATATGGAAGAAAGCCTCCTCCCGTCGGTCTTACTCTTCCCGGAAACGGAAGGCCTCATCTTCCTCCTCCTTCTCCGGGTTCAGCGCTGCTGGGGGTCGGAGTCCCTCCGGTCTTCCCAGGA
>CM037788.1:2581998-2631998 GCA_021229015.1 Solen grandis
TTTAATTTGTTTACACTCTAGCATCTGCAATTAGTCAGCAAATCATGATTTATCTTATACACAATGATAATGGCAACAGTATAGTTGAGTTCGAATATGGTAAATATTTGACTGAGAGAGCTAAGTTTTAGGCCCTTGAACATCTGAACATCACACATATCTTCCGTTTTTACACACTAACATCTACATTTCATGAGCAGTGCTGGCATTGTGTCTCATTTGAGTTAATTCAGGGCCATGATTTGGCCCTCTTGTTTTGTTTAGTTTTTAAATCAAATTGTTTATGTTTTATTTTATTTGTCTAAAGCACAAACACTTTATTTATTTGCCAGGCGTTAACATGGGCTGTCAGTAAGAACTACACAGCAGCCGTGAGGTCCCTGCTGCAGAATGGGGCAAACCCACACTTGAAACACTGTGATAACCAGTCTGTTATTGACATGGCAGAGGTCGCAAACCAGGACGAGGTAGGCTCACAATTTTCAACTCTTAACCACTCAGGTACACCATTGTACAGTATGGTATAACATTGATTAGCACAATCAAACTGAAAGAAATAAAGAAATGTGCATTGAAAGCAAGTTTAAAAGATTTTCTTCTCATCTTCAAAGTACTGCAGAGTAGCTGGAATAGCTCAGTGTAAAACTTGATCAGCTTGCAAGTTACTAGATATATAATTATTGCATAGGTTGCTCCTAAATAGACTGTATGTATGCATGAAAATAAAAAATATAAAAAAAGTTAAAAAAAAAGGTTTTAATCAATTGGTGTCTTAGTGTAGTGTAAGGAACATTTTGACATCACATACTCTATATTATGTACATTTTCAGCACAAAATCTCATAATGCATTCATATATTTTTTATTTAACTCACCAGAGCTATTGTGATCACCCTTTGCCCATTGTTGTAAGTCATGCTACATCAACAAATTTCTTTAAAAGATATCTCCTCTGAAACCACTGGGTAGACCTTCACAAAAGTTGCTTAAATAAGCTTAATCCATTTAGAACTGGTTACCATGTCAACCAACATTATTTTATTTTAAAAAAAGAATAACATAAAAAAAATTCTCTGAAACCAGTGGTCAGAATTCAGTTTCATTTGGAACAAATGGTGACCTTATAGCCCTTTACCGTAACTGCTAAAATGAAGTTAATCCCTTGAAAAATGAGGCCCATTTTGGATTGACTAGTTTCCTTATATACTCTAGATAGAAAATGTTCAAATTCTCCTCTGAAATTATGTTCAGAATTATTTCTTGTTCTGCACTCATGATAACCTCATTGTCCCATACCATAATTGTTCAAGCATGTCTGATCTCTTGAAAACTGAGGCCTCCAGATGACTTAGAACAGTGGTCTCATGATTCCTCAATGTGGTGATTCTTTAAAAACTGGTGATGACTTGAGCTGCAAGCTCTATCCCTTGATTTACTTATTCTATATAAATATTAGGGCGATTCTTCAAACATGCGATTTTTGATTCCTTGAGCTCTGTGGTTGGTCCCTAGATAGTAAATCCTATATAATTTCTGTGTGATTCTTCGAAGTTGTTATCAAATCTACCTGTTTGCTGGCAACCAAGCCCCATGACCACCTGTCGCTGTGATTAACACCTGGACCAAAATGGCTTTGTATTTGTTTTTACACGTTGTCAAACCCCTTGAGAGTAAGTACGCGAATCTTTATATCAACACGGCCGTGTAAACATATTTTCGCACCTACTTATCATGTTCCAAACTTTGACAAGTCCTCCTGATTAAGAAACTGTCATTAAAATTAAAGAAACCAAAATTTGATTGTTTGTGAGCAAGATAGATAGAAAAAAGGAAGAAGAAAGCAGCACATGATTAAACAAATCACAGCAAAATAGTTGGTGTTTATTTCAAGAATGTAAACATAATGCAACACCACTATATGCAAAACCAAAAACAAAGCTTGTCAATCAAATGATTGTTAAAAAACAACAACTTTTTTCTGACTTAATTCTCAGACAAAAGGCCAATAAGTATATGCAGGGTATTTTTTTCCTAATAACGAACATTTTATTTTTCCAAAATTCTATCAATTAAAAGCTAAAGATTAACTAATTAATGAAAAGGAAACGTTTTACGGTATCAACAAATGTCAACATTAAATTTTCACATGTGAATGATTCCTGGAATATAGTGATTCTTTGTGATTTGTTGCCGATCCCATCCAACCTTGAGAAATCACGAGACCACTGTTTCTGAAGCTTGAAACTGGTTGTTCTGGTGGAAACCAGGTAAATTCAAGTGACTTAAATGGTTTTAAATAAGCTTATGTACTCTGGTAAATGGACTAGGGCCATAAGACCCTCTTGTTAAATATTTTCATTTCATAATTTAATATACATACAGATTCTATACATTCTATTTCTGTAGTTTTTATTACTAATTTTAATTCCTTATATAGCTCTGCATAGAAAATTTAAATAGTCTTCTTCTATATAACTCTACATAGAAAATTTAAATAGTCTTCTTCTATGAAACCAATGGCCAGAATTTAATTTCATTCAGCACAAATGGTCACCTCATGGCTGTCACCATATTGCTAAAATAAAGTTGATCCCTTAAAAATGAAATCAAGATCCTTATAAACTCTATATAAAAAAAATCAAAGTTCTTTTTTGAAAGCATTTGTTACAATTTAATTTCTTTTGGCACAAATGGTCACCTTATGACTGTCTAAACATTATTCCAAAAATAAAGTTGATCCCTGAAAAATAAGGCCTCCAAATGATTCACTAACTTAAGAATTCTTTTTATCTGAAACTTTAATCTAGTTATTCCTAGAGGTAACTTCGTGAGATAAAGTGACTTGAATGGCTCTAAATGAGTTTATGTACTCTGGTGAGCGAGTTAGGACCATATGGCCCTCTTGTTTATGTGTTGTCATTTTATGTTTTAAAGAACTTAAATATGTACAAATGGTAATATTTCAAACCATTAAACAGGTGTCAGAATGATGCCAGATGCCTTTTTTTTTCTTGCAGATGCTGGAGATTTTAACAGGCAGGAAGCCCAGTATACCCTCCAGGGTAGAGAAAGTGACAGATGGATCAGGAGAGAAAAATAACACATCTTACAGGTAACAGTATCAAAAGTTCTTTAATTATTTATTATATTTCAAACTTGTCCCTATGGCCAAGCGGTAAGAGTGTCCACCCTTTATCTGAGAGGTGATTGGTTCAATCTACTTCCTGTCATACCATACAAGTGGTTGAAAATGATACTGCCATTGCTTCTTTGGGCTTGGCATTAAGCACCCATAGAGTGGTGCCAGGGCTGGTCGGCCTGATGTCAGGATAATGTGACTGGATATTGTATCATGCCACATGTCTGCTGTGAGATCGCAGTGAGGCAGAACTGGATCTGTTTCATACAGGCAAAGTTCTTGAATGGTTGAAATACTGTCAATGTGACAACAAAGCGTGGCAAATTAACAAACAAACACTTTTATAGATAACCTGGTAATACATTTTGTGTTATTCATAAATTGCATTAATTTCGTTTTGTGTCTTAATCTCTAATTGCTGTTCTGTGAACCAGAATTTTCAAATTAGTAACATATGAAAAAATCACTCTCAGCCAGGATCAAATGCACAATTGGAATCTTTAAGGTAAAAGGTTGTATTCACAATGCACCTGAAGTTAAATAGTTCTCTGAAGTGAAAAAACAGTACAGTAAATTTTAACATTATATCTGCTTTACAATACCTAAATTATGGTATTTAAAGTCCAATAATGGTACATGTATATTTTTCCCTTCATGTGGTAAACTGCCTGCTTGGTTTGGGTGCTAGTATGTAATATTTCAGACACTTTAAGATTTTGATTTTTTATGAATATAGTTTTCTTCACTTGTGTCCTTGTAGTCGTGTACGGGAGGACAAAGGGAAGACATTTGAGGAGCTGGAGTTATTCCTGTCTGGGCTAAATCTCCACCATCTGATAGATGTTTTCCACACACAACATGTTGACTTCAACATTTTCCTCAGAATGTCAGAAGCCGACCTCCTTCAGGTTTGTAAAACTGAATCATGTAGGCCTTATAGTTATTCTATGTTAGATATATTGAATTGTTGGTTAACTGTAAAACAAGCTTTAATTTTTTGAATGACATAATATACATTCTTTTACTGACAGTGGCATTTTCATGGCTATGAAGTTCACATATTACAGTATGATGGACAAAATTTTAATGTATATCTACAGTGATTAGCTGAGTACAAATGTCCATGTATCTTTGAAATTAATTTAGATTCCTTAACAGAGAAACCCCAGATCAGACGTCTCCTCTGTTCATTAAATATTGTATCACAGGTTCTACACTGTCTACATGGCAAAGAAAAATACCATTTAAGGTAATCCATCCATCATTGAATTATAATCACGGTCTTTCAAATGCTTGTAAAGGCTTCAGTGCAGATGCATTAATAACTGAAATCAGTAGTTTCTTCAACTTCAGTTTTGTGTCAAGTTATGTTCTATCAGGTACTGAGAGATTTCGGTTCGGGTCGTGGTTTTTGTTAAGATTTTCTTTCACAGTTTTAAGTCCTGTATTTGCATATTCTGAATCATTTAGATGGGGATCATGGAGATTGGGCATCGGAAGAAGATCCTGGATGGGATAGCAGGCGTTCACAAGAAGGACTGGGAAACCACTAGTCTACCTCAGTTCCAGGATAAATCTAGAATTAAGTATTACATTTGGTTATATAGCTGTTTTATAATAATGAGATCAGAAATAGACAACCAGAAATTGGCATTGGACTGATATTGTTATGATCTTTAGGCCTTTTTTTTTCTTTCTTTTTCTGGATGATGAGTTGTAGAGTTTTCTATTACTGTTACTAGTAGAGGTGAAAATCAGTTTCAAAAGCATGAATCAATAAGAATGATCTGAAGTCTAAGCTTATTAGTATAATGATTGATAGATGTCTTCCTTATTTTTGAAAATTTAATTCTCTCTGATATTGTAAATTACCTTTCGTGTTGTCATAATTTAATCATATTTGAATGTATTTGAGAAGTATTATTCTTTCATTTCAATCCAAATATCTATATGAAACATTCTCCAGTTTGTTATAGCTTGTCAAAGGTTGGTGGACAAACGGTTGTCAGATTTCTTAGTCTATTCATCATGCATTGAGATATTTCAAAATAACTTGGGATGATTGTTTATCCTGATGTCAGAGACGATTTGCAGACACATGACCGAGGTCAAGGTCGACCTGAGAGGTTGAAAGTAAAAAATGGATACATTGCTTCTATATAGATTTTTTTTTAAGTTTCCACCACTCTTGTGATTTCAGTTGTGCAGAAGCCATTGCCCTTGTTGCAAACATTTCCAAGCATACAAAGTACATTGCTACCACTATTGGGTACCTGGAGGATCAGGTTAAAATAAAGCCAGCCATAGTAGAGGAACTAAAGGTATTATATTTTGTCAAAATGTATAGGTAGTTGTGATAGTATTGTGAACAAGGGCTACTTTATAGGTAGTTTTGTATGTGTTTTGTGAACAAGGGTTACTTTATACTTTTTAGGTAGTTTTGTATGTGTTTTGTGAAAAAGGGCTGCTTTGTAGATAGTTTATATGTGTTGTGATCAAGGTCTATTTTATGGATAGTTTTGTGTGTGTTTTGTGATCAATGGCCACCTTAAAGATAGTTTTGTATGTGTTTTGTGATCAATGGCCACCTTAAAGATAGTTTTGTATGTGTTTTGTGATCAATGGCCACCTTAAAGATAGTTTTGTATGTGTTTTATGAACAACAGCTCTCTTATAAATAAGTTTTTATATGTTTTGTGAACAAGGGTTACTTTATAGGTAGTTTTGTCTGTGTTTTGTGAACAAGGGCTGCTTTATAGATAGTTTTGTATGTGTTTTGTGAACAACAGCTACGTTATAGATAGTTTTGAATGTGTTTTGTGAACAAGGGCTACTTTGTGGATAGCTTTGTATGTGTTTTGTGAACAAGGGCTACTTTGTGGATAGCTTTGTATGTGTTTTGTGAACAAGGGCTACTTTGTGGATAGCTTTGTATGTGTTTTGTGAACAAGGGCTAGTTTGTGGATAGCTTTGTATGTGTTTTGTGAACAAGGGCTAGTTTGTGGATAGCTTTGTATGTGTTTTGTGAACAAGGGCTAGTTTGTGGATAGCTTTGTATGTGTTTTGTGAACAAGGGCTACTTTGTGGATAGTTTTGTATGTGTTTTGTGAACAAGGGCTACTTTGTGGATAGCTTTGTATGTGTTTTGTGAACAAGGGCTAGTTTGTGGATAGCTTTGTATGTGTTTTGTGAACAAGGGCTACTTTGTGGATAGTTTTTTATGTGTTTTGAGAACAAGGGCTACTTTGTGGATAGTTTTGTATGTGTTTTGTGAACAAGGGCTACTTTGTGGATAGCTTTGTATGTGTTTTGTGAACAAGGGCTACTTTGTGGATAGTTTTGTATGTGTTTTGTGAACAAGGGCTACTTTGTGGATAGTTTTGTATGTGTTTTGTGAACAAGGGCTACTTTGTGGATAGTTTTGTATGTGTTTTGTGAACAACAGCTACTTTATAGGTAGTTTTGTATGTGGTTTGTGAACAAGGGCTACTTTGTGGATAGTTTTGTATGTGTTTTGTGAACAAGGGCTACTTTGTGGATAGTTTTGTATGTGTTTTGTGAACAACAGCTACTTTATAGGTAGTTTTGTATGTGATTTGTTAACAATGACTATCTTATAGATAGTTTTGTATGTATATACAGTGAAACCTCGTTAGTCCGATTCCATTGCTCCGAAACCTCGCCATCCGGACACTTTTCTCTTGGAACAGATTTCCACAACGTAAAAAAGCTTCAATATTACGGAAATTCGCGTTCCAGATCCAGACATCCATTTTGGGAACAAATCTTCCTTTTGCTTTACAAAATGACTCGATCTAGTTCAGACTGGATTACCCTTATACTATTTCAGACATTATTCGGACTACTCTTGGTGCGTGACTGCCATGTAAGTGTCACCTGCAAATTGTTTACACATAGCAACTATGAGGGATTCTCACTAATCAGTCGGGAGAAGAGGGGGCAATAAAGGCCTGGTATAGCCGCAAGCTACATATAATGTACTAATTAGAGAGTGAAGAAGGTAAAATTTATTCACAACTGCAGACATATGCTGTTAAAAGAGACATAAAAGCCAACCATTCTTTAGATCGTTTTTTGTTCATGTTCTGTTTTCAGTGCCTACATTTATTATTCATTTATTATAATTAAATCCAATTCATTTTGCTCACGAATGCAGGACAAGAATGGGTCACTAAATGTGTTCTTTTCTTCTCCTAAAGTATGCTGATGTCAAGGATGGATTAAAATTCAAACAGATGTATCATCTGTAAACATCAATTTAAATGCATATTCATATATAGGCCTAAGCAAATTATTTAAAATGTGCTTATTAATAATCGAACACAAATGTAATAAACATACATACACACAAAGAGTACAATGAGAAAGTATATGGAAGAAAGAAATAAAACAAAAGAAGAGAGATGAAAGATTGATTTATTAATATGGAAAATTCATTAGTCCGGAAATTTACCCAAGGACCAAAGCGTTCGGACTAACAAGGTTTTACTGTAAACAGTTTTATGAGCAACAGCTACTCATTGGCAACTGATATATTTTTTATCTTGCAAGAAGGCAACTGGTCATTATTGGTTAGCCACTGTTTTTCTGTTTCACTGGTATTGTTTTTAGCACTTTCCAGAATGTTTAATATCAACCATAATTTAACCCTTTTATATACTTTGTGTTACTGAAACTTTTTATGCTCATTATATCTTTAATAGCAGTTCTCACCTCAAAATTATATAAAGTCTGCCCATGTTATTAATTTCCAGAAAGCATCTAAACAATTTCAAAACAAAAATACAAAAAAACAATGCAATGCAATGTATTTAGCACATTTTTAGGATGTCTGTTTGTTTCACCCATTATCTTCTAATGTTAAGGATGGTGTTGGACCAAAGCAGCTTCAGCTACATATCACAGACACCTTGAAAAATATAGGAATGCTGGAACATCGGTTATCTAGTCTGAAACAGGTCACAGAGAAGGTGGGTTGGTTTATTGTCTTATGAAATTAGGTTTATTCTTTGTCACTACATGTCAGTGCACGTGTATTACTGAAAAAAATTTAGTCTTAATTCTGATGAATGGTACTATAGAATCATTTATCATTGAATCCATGCCCGAAATCAACAAAGATAAGTAACGCCCCATGTGGCCAAGTGGTTAGATTGTCCACCTCTGGAGGGGGAGGTGGTTGATTGGATCTCCAGCTGTGACATACCACAGTCATAAAAAAGGGTACTGGTATAGCTCCCTTTCCTGGCATTCAGCTTATGAAGGTAGTTTCAGGACTGGTTGACCCAATGTCAGGATAATGTGACTGGGTGTGCCATAAGTCAGTTAGGCGAAGATCATTATTCACACCTCTAGTACCCACATTCAATTAGCATTGTTAAGTTGATGTTTATTATTGCCATTATTTTGAGTAATAGTCTTCAAATATTGACACCTTGTTTGTTTGTCGCAAGTCTCTTTACAGTTGGTATTTGAAGTACACAGTTATCATAAACCAAACAGTTCTGTCCAAAAAGAAACTTTTTAACTTTGACTTTAACTTTTATTTACAAAAGCATAAGTCCTACCGTAGTAGGAAACATTAGCAGCACAAAAACATATAGATATATAAAGTACAAATAAATGCAATGGAAAATGGCTGGTGGGATTATTGATTATACTGGAATCTATAATCTTTATATGTATTAAGCCTTCTCACTCTCACTCTCTCTTCTCATAGAGTCTCTCCTCGCTATTTCTATTTCTAAATTGCACATGAGCTTTTCTAACAGAGTATTTATCATCTTCTTTCTAAAAATTAAACGGATTATATAATCAGAACATAATGGCAGTCATTGTTGGTTTCAGTATTGACGAAGCGAACATCGCATTCAGCTTAATGCCGTCAATCAGTTATGTAAAGTACACTACTGTATGAGTTCCTGGTGAATTGCATCAATATAAATAAAAATGTGAATACGAGAACAATGATTTATTTACAATAATATGATAAATATCACAGACAACTATTTCAGGCAAGTAAATACGATAAAGCTTTAACAATGATTTAAAGTATGAAATATACCCATAGACTTCACCGATACGGCTTCTTTGTGGGTAGGGCAAAGTTTGGGTAAACTACAAAAAAAAAATGAATTCTCATGTATTGTGTGCTCCCCTTCTCTGAAATGGAAATAGTAGCCATAGAAATGCACACTATACATGAGCGTTTATGTATTGTCATTGAGATGTTAAACCCAACAAACAAACAAAAATTAGTTCTCCACGAAAAAAATGAATGATCATACAGTATTTAGTATCAACTTCCTTATACTTCAGACATTAAAAGATGGAAACTATGACCCTCCAGACATCATCACCAAACGAAAGAGAATGCAGATCGGAGATCTCGTCTGTATCTTCCAGTTGTGGTGCTAGCTGGTGCGGCCATTGTAGTGATAGTCTGGAACCGGAAACCATCCTTGGATGGTCTTTTGGGACCTTTCTTACATCGTGAAGTGACTTGATACTGTGCTGAGCTAGAGTCTGCATTTGACTGTGATGTTATGCAAGTCATGTGAGCTTCAACTAACCCAGAAAAGCCAGTTTCAACTAACCCAGAAAAGCCATCCAAAACACGGACAGAAGCTTTAATGTTGGCCAGTTATTGCCAGTTTAATGACAGGCAGCAAACACCGTATTACCTAATTATCCAGTTCTCTATTCATAATAGCCATTTTATAGTTGAGTGCCTTGAATAATGGGAGATTAGGGAAGGTGCATAGCCTTAGTTTTCCAAACTAATTTATTTTGTATATTTGAGTGTTCGTTATAAGCCATTTACTGAAATGCTTGTAATATTTTGATTTTCCTCATTTTGTCACTGTAAAATCATTATTTGTCATTCTCAAGAACTATTGTTGATTCAGTGGGCATGTATGCTCATGGATTTGTGTTCCATAATGCAAGATCTATTACTCTTAAATCATTACCAGTAAATTTTTGTGGGAGTTTAATCCACAAATATTAATCCAACAAAACACATTCTTTATATAGATCTAATGTTTTCTAGAACTTGAATCCACAAATAAATGTACCCATGAAACGGCCTTAAATGCATAATCAGTATAATGTCAAGGAATATTAATAATTTCACAATATGAAATGAAAAAAAAATATGTGGGATTTGATTTGATTGATAAAACCATTATAAATAGGAAAAAGTAACTCATGAAAATTGATTTCACCATAACTCATAAGATCAGGTTGAATTAATTTCTTGGTCCATATTTGGAATAAAATAAGTAATTTGGGATAATGTTGGGACTGAAGTTGATAATTTAGTATTTGTAGCTAGTGGTTAGCAAACCTAAGACATTTACTGTAAGCCTCAAATACAGAACATCTTTGTGCATGTGCAGTAGTAAAAATTAAGTTTTTAGGAAACTGACTCCCTGCTTCATATTCCCAAGAATTTAAATTGGCCTGGACAGAATGGAACCGGTCAGAGAAATAATAATACAGAAATCAATATTGACATTTATAAGATAAATGATACACTTTGATATATGATATGGTAAAAATCATTCAATATTGGTTTTGTTATAATGAGTTTTTTTTTTAATAAGCATTGTTTCCATGTTTTCCACCAGAAAGTTTGACTGTCACCAGGCTTCTTTTCTGTGAAAATGAAGACCCAGCAAGTATTTATAGGTACCTGGCATATGTGATCTAGTCAGTTTTGTCCATGCATGATATTGAATAACCAAAATGAGGTCCAGTCTTCTTAACAATAACTAACTAATGATTTTCATACTTAAACACAAAATATGCCAATAATTATACTCTCAGATACAAAAGATATTGTGGGGGGCTATATTTGGAGTCATGTCCATCTGTTGGTTGGTCTTTTGGTCAGTCCATATGTAAACAAGATTTGGCCGCCCTATTTTTAGACTATCTTTGGTTGGCTTGACTTGACTATTTGTGTTTACCGTCGCTTCGACAGTATTTCAGTCATATAGCGATGTCCAGCTAATTACAGGTTTTGAGGAAGACCCCGAATGCATGGAGGCATCCGGGTAGAACCACTGACCTACCGCAAGCCAGCTGGAAGGCTTCCTAACATTAAAATCTGAATGACACTGAGTGAGTGTTAAAGTCAGTGACTTTAACCTCTCAGCCACACCTATGGTTGGATTATGATGAAACTTTACAAGACTGATAAGTACCAAGCCTAGTTGCACATATTGTTGGCATTTCATGATTCGCTTGATTTTGAATGAGTTATTTCTCAAGACTGTCCGACATGGTAACAATAACTGTGACAAAGCTGTACCTGGGGGTATTTATCATCTTCAGTGATAATTCTTGTATTCAATAGGGACTTTAGTAGGATGCATGAATTAGTGCCTGAGATTGTACTATAGTATTTTTTAGAACTTGAGGTCATGTCTGAATGCTTCACCTGATATAGATTTGTTTTAACACCTTTTTAAAAAAGGTCAAACCCAGATTATACCTCTCCTTTTAGGAGCTGTCTGATCAGGTTCTTCAGTTTTCTCATACAGAATTGTAGCCCAGATTTCCCGTTGTTTCATATACCATTCAAAGTTCAGCAAATTGATATTCATTAAGTCATGCATTTGTTCATGAATATTCATGAGGTAAAGGGTTTAAATATATACAATATTACATTTACTAAAAGTATTATCCATGATACCAAATTTTAGTGACCATCATGAATTTTGTAAGCCATGAAACTGAGAAAAATCATACATAAGCCTATTTGAATGAAATGCACAGAATATCAATCTTAAATGTCTAATATATACAAAATCCGTCAGCTTACACAATTCAACAGGAAAGGAGCTTGAAGAAATAAGAAACAAGTTGGCACTGTGCTGCCTTATTTCTTTAGTTTTGATCCTTACTAAATGTTCACTTTTATGCCCCCACCAAAAGAGGGGGCATATAGATTTGCCTTTGTCCAGAAGTCTGTTTCGAAACTTTGTGACATGCATAACTCTGAAAGTATTGGTACTTTATTGATGTATTATTCAGGACATAAATTTGTGCACCTGGGTATTTCATCAAATCATTACTGCCGTTGACAGAGTTATTGGTCTTGAATTTGTGAAAATATGGAAATTTGTTTGTGTAACTTCAAAAGTATTTGTACTACAAATTGAAAATAAATGGATATATTATTCAGGACATGATCTTGTGCAACTGGGTATTTTCATTGAATAACCTTTAACGTTGACAGAATTACAGGCCCTGAATATGTAAAAATATGGAATTTTAAATTTGTGACACACATAACTCCAATTGTTGTGACACACATTACTCTAATTGTTGTGACACACATTACTCTAATTGCATTTGTACTATAGACTGAAACTTCATGGATATATTATTCAGGACATGAAATAGTGCACCTGGGTGTTTTCATTGATTCATCATTGCCATTGACATAGTTACGGGCCTTGATTTTATGAAAATATGGAATTTGAAGTTTGTGACACATGTAACTCTCATTGTTAAAAATCATGGAAGGACATCACCTTTCCCAAATTCCTTGTTAGGCCTTAATTTAAAAGGAATATTATTTTGTACACAATGTATTTGTAATACAGACTTGAAACTTATTGGATATATTATTCAGGGTATGAACCGGTGCACATGGGTATATTCTCCCTTTAACTAACAAAGTGAAAGGTGGGGGCATTCGTGTCCTGTGGACACATTTCTAGTTATTATTCTGGAAAGGAAAGTATGCTGAATACATGTTATGTACAATGTATAAAGATTAATCATTCATTTACGTGGGTGGGGAACTTCATTGATTTAGTGGATGGCATTATCCACAAATACCAATAGCTATGAAAATTTTCATTTTGTAGACATCAAGCTTCTAGTATATGAATCCATGAAAATATGTTCCACAAATATAATGATCCTACAGTGTGCCATTTCAGAGAGACAACTACTGGTCATTAACAACTCTTATCTCCAGTATACAGTATTGACAAAAGGTCAGATCAACACGCTTCTTATCAGAAGTTACAGTGTGTCCTTGGATGCTCACTCACTAGAAGCCAAAATGTATTTTTTTACTGCTGATAGTTAATAGTGAAGTCTGTTAGTCAATTAGATCCCCAACTTGATACTGAAAAACAAACTTGGGTACTTGACCTTTGTTGCACAGAGCTCAAAGTCTTTTGATCTACCTCTTCCTGTTTTGACGGGTGCATGAAAGTTTAAATTTGATTTGTCCACAGAACTCAACATTTTTGGCTAAATTGGAGTGAAAATTATTTTGGGTTGGAGATAAACACCATCGAATATGCAATTTGATAATTGTATATAGTCTTTTGTTGCTTCTATCATTTTTATCATAAACTGCTAGACATGACATTTTATTTTGAATTATGTATTTTTACAAGAAATATGCATTGCTGAAACAAAAATGAAGTACATTTCTTTTTACAGAATGGCTGCCTACATTAAGCTTAACAGCCAATATGAATACGAGTGATAAACTGGGCTGATACACTGTGCTTCTTTTGATAAACAGTTCTGATGGCCAATTTGTCGAGCTTGCTTGTGGGAGCTCAACATAGTTGCCACAATATCTTGCGGTGTATGTGCATTAGTGCATCAGGTTGTCTGGATTTTCTTGTCCCGGCTGTAACTTGGACATGGATGGCAGGATTTTCAAATAACTTTTGTTAACCTCATTTAGATGGGGTTTCGACTGCAAGAGGTCTGCAGCTCCAAGGTCAAAAGTCATTTGCTTGTCAAGGCCGTAATTAAGACGTGGATCACAGGATTTTCAAATAAATTTATGTTTGCCTAATGAGTCGAGGTGTCTGCTCAACAGTTGGGTCCCTAGCTTCTATGTCAAGGTCACACTTAGAGGTCAAATGTTATGGAGTGGATTTGCTTGTCTTTGCTGTAACTTATAAGTCAAAGTTCATGGCTGTTATCTAGACATGGATAGCAGGATTTTCAAATAAGTCAGCAGTAATGTTTGCATAATAAGAAAAAGTGTAGCACACAAGAGTTAGGTCCCTAGCTCCAAAGTTAAGATTAGCCTTGAGGTGAAAGGTCATGGTGCTGGATTTGCGTTTCTGGGTTGTAACTTAAACATGGATGCAGGAATTTCAAATAACTTGGCAGTTCTGTATGCCTAAATGAGACCAAGTTAAAGCAAGTAAAAGTTGTGTCCATACTTCCAAGGTGAAGGTCACATAAGTGAAGTTCAGCATGCTGGATTTGCTTGTCTGGGCTGTAAGTTATCTCTGGATCAAAGGATTCTCAAATGATTTGGCAGCAAGATAAGCCTCAATGAAATGATGTGTCACACTATAGCGTTTGGTCCCTAGCTCCATGGTCAAGGTCACTTTTAGAGGTGAAAGGTGCACCGTATTTTATGAACTTGACTGGTCACCTTTGAGCATCTAGTTTATTCTTTAAATTCATTTTGATACAGTTGGTTTTACTTCTCGTACAGCTTGCATTAGATTTGATCAGTGCTTTTGTAGTTTTTATACTTCATCTGTTATGAGAAGTTTGATGAGGTAAAGAGACTTTTGTTATTGTTTTATTTCTGTAAGATATATTTTATTTTCAGGGTCAAGTTTGTTCCAATAAATGTAAACGTCCATAAGGATATGTTTTTTATTTTCTTAGATATATGTGAACAATTAAGCCAGTCACTGTGTGTGATTCAGGCTTTATTTTACTCCCATTGCAATAACAAGGTAGCAGATTATAAGAATCAATCAAGAGTGATCATGCAGGATAGGGATATCTTACCCAAGGGTCAGAAATTTCAGGTACTGTAGGGACAAACAGAGTAAAACAAGAACATTATTAATCACATTTTATTGATGAAATTTGGTTTGTTTAGTTTTTCTTTCATCTCTATTAAACATTTTTACAGATAGTATACATTTTCTGTACATAACTGCTGTACACAACTGGCACAATATAAATAATAATAAATAGAAAAAAAACGTTCAACATCATTTCTCATTACAAGGATTGCATTTGGGGCATATACCATTATACCATCACTTTCAATCTGACCTACATTTAGCCCTCCATTGGCACAAGAGGGTGTGGCAAATCACATATAAGGGGCGGGATAGAGGAGGGGGAGGGGCAGAAATAAATTTGAATATTTTACTAAGTATCTTCTCCATTTGGGATACTGTCAAATATTTCCTACACTGAAGACATTTATATGCCACATGTGTCCACCAGTGTAAATCCACATCAGTATGTAAGTTGTTTAGTCTGATCAAGTTTAATGCAATTTACAGCACTGAAAACAACTAAACCAAGCCATTTTTCAACTCTACCTCGCTGATATGGTTTTACACTAGTTTTAAATGTCATATCAGAGATGACTGAGGTAACCTCTGCTTGCTAGAATAATCATTAGGACTTGACATCCTTTTGCCCCCATAATTTTACTCTTAATCATGCATTCATACTTGTAATTCTTTAGTTTCATACTATTCTCATACTTCATTATCTTACATAACAACATTTGTCCATATAAAAATAACCATAATGATTATTAACGAATGCCTCAAGCAATAGCTACTAATTTTTATGCAACAAATACAATCAGTCTTATCACACAGTTCAGTCCAACTCCCAATTTAGCAATACAAGATGGCATTGAAAACACTCACCTGAGAAATATTGCATTCACTGCCGGTACAAGTTTAAATATTATATTGTAGCATATTAAATATTAATATTAAAAAAGCCATAACCCTAATATAATTTGCTGAAATCAGCAATAACTTGGCAGAGAGATTATGGCAATAACCACTGTCATAAAGTTTGAAGATGATTGCTTTAGAGATGCTATAGAGCAAACAAACTAATTGTGGATGGATGGACGATGGACATCATTGATCCTAATAGCTCATACTGAGCACATGTGCTGAGGTGAGCTAAAGATCTCTTGGAACTCTGGCTAACTGCTATTCAGTTGTTATGCTGGAGTTAACTGTCGCATTGAAAATACTTGTCATATAGCAACACCCAGCTAATGACCCAGCTAATTACTGATCAAGAAAGATCAGAATACACAGATAGACTTGTGGAGAACCACTGCCACACTGTGTGCTGTTTAGTAAATATATGTCAAAAATCAATAGATTGGTCAATAGATCAGTATTTAATATTTACCCATCGTTTTTAAAGTAATAATGAAACATTCCTTTTACCCCAGAAATGTTCTTATTCAATTCTTCTGCTTAAAAATTCTGATCTACATTCATATTTCACCCAGGTAACAGCAACTGCTGAAAATTGGCACTAATAATTTGTTGTTTTGGAGATTACCACTGTCACTGTGACAGTAGTACAGTCAAACAGCACAGTCCAGCAAATGACAACTGGAGGAAGACCCTGAGTGAAAAGAGGTTTCCAAGTAAAATCTTGACCTACTGCAAAGCAGCTGGGTGGCTTCCTCACATAAAAACTAGACTTGGAATTGAATCAACAGCTTTGAGGGGCTAAGTGATCAAAAATCTGTGACTATAACTGCTAGCCACAGAGCCCCCCTTCTTTAATAAACAACAATACCTGTTCAGTGTAAAAGTGCACCATTAGAACTCCTATTCAGATCACACCACATGGCTCAAACACTCATCTTTTTTTTTTCTATTTTTAAAACTTGTGTCTAACCATATAAATGACTATTTCCTTTAAACACAGCCAGACATGCTTTGTTAGATAAATACAGTAATAATCAAATAAAAAAAATAAAAAAAAAGAACAAGAGAAAACCTCATTTTCCAGCTTTAAAAAAACAACACACAAATCCAACAACACTGCTCTAAGATTTACATTCCACATCTAATTCACCTAGCAATACCAACACTCAATGAAGGCACAATCCAGGAGTGTCACAGACAGCAGGTTCAAGATATCTACCTTATATACCCTAAACTTAAAGGCAAACTATGAGTAAAAATAACCTTAAAATACTTTACTTATATTAATTCCATATTTGCAACTACAAGTATATGTCTGTCGCACACAAAAAATCACCACTACCTTCTGTATTTGGGTTGTTTTTTTCTACATACTGAAAGTATACTAAAGCAAACATCATCTGCATAATTTTTGTTACCATCCTGTATAATTATTGTTAAATCTATCTAAATAATGGATTAACATGTTTAGATTTTGAATTTACCAATTAGCATCATTCTGCATAAGTGCAAAAAATGCATAAATACAAAATAAATTTCTATCTTAAGTGATGTGTTGAAGAAACCAATGAAAAACACAAAAGACATTCTGACAATCATATTTAAACCTTAACCATTCTTACATAAAAAAGTAATCAAGCTTTCTCACATACACTGGACATTGCTGAGATTCTGTTGTTGAATCACAAAGTGATTCCTTTACCATTCCACAGCACCCTATAATATAAGGGTGGAACTATAGTCAAATGGGTGTCTCAGTGAAACAGGGTTTAATTAAGTTATCTTTGGGATGAAACAAAAGTGTTCTTTGGAAAACATGTGTCACATGCTGAAATGTGTTGGAAAAAAATGTGGCGGACAGACAGACGACAGAGTGATCCCTGTCACCTCTGCTAAATGCACCAGGTATTCATATCCCTGGTGCTGGTCTCACTAGGTCCATGATTTTATCTAATTGAATGGTAATAACTCGCTGTCTAAATTCTCCTATGTTTTCACTCAATTCCAAACCCAGTAGGCTATTAATTGTAGGAATAGAACAAAATAATTTCCTTAAAATCTTTAATTAAAATGACTGGGTTATATTGAGCCAATCAAAACATGGCCAAAAATCACTTCATATGAAACTTGCTGGCAGTATGCATTAACATCTCACACTAATTTATGACAATCTCAGATGCAGGGATGGATAAGTGTCCACACATGAGTGTCACCCCCTACATCACCCCTCCTCTCATCTCACACCTGACCCCCACCCCTGGCAGAGTCCAGCCTCTCCTCTCAAACTATGGGATGATATTCCAGAGTTCCAGATATACTTTTATCATGATTCTAATTTGCTGTCACAGTCTGAAAAAAACACTTGATCCGAAGCCTGTGTTCACAAATGAAATAAATAAACAATAGTATGTTCATGCCCAACAAGCTGAATCATCATAAAAAAGCTGGGTACATTTTTTGGTATTTGAAAAAAAAAATGCCTCTTCAAAATTCACAAGCCGGGTCACCATAAGCTTAGGTACAAGTTCTTGTGATGAATAAAAAGGATATTTCTATTGACACTGACACAGATTGGAGAAACAAAACAGATGGTCTGTGATAGTATGTTGTATGATGTTCCATGTCTCGTCCAATGTTTGTATCACTTGCAAGATGGATTGCGTCGACAACCGAGTCGCTGCGATGAGACAATCGGATGATGAACAAACATGTTTGCCAGTGGAACTAGCGCCTACTGGTACTTGCGACATCCTTGGCCGATGCTGCTCCTGATTCACACCCACAACCTGCTTTCCACATGACGACCCTCTTAGGATCGCGGATAAAAACTCTCCACACTACGCGTATAAAATCCCGACATTCCGACAGATCAGACGAACACTGTCCTAGCACCATGGAAACTTCACCGTGTCTTTTCTGACACAAGTACCAAAACATGAAATCGACAGTCCGTGAAAATCAGTAGTTCATCGTTATGAAGGAGAACTGATTATAATGACTGTTTATAGGAGTCTTTGGCGATGCACACATGTACATCATGTCTAAGTCTTCAGAATGTGAACTGTTCATTATTGGTTCTGATCTGCTTCGTCCAATCTTTGGTAACGAACTTAACAACATCTCCAGGGAGGATAGGATCTGAAACATTTAAGACATATAGTTTAACGGCTTCCACTTAGAAACATGTAAGTAAACAGATATTTCCAGTTTCTTGCAATGCCAAGTAAGAGTTGCCACTGAAAGAGGTTAATATCCCCCTTGACTCCACTTGTTGCTGTTTGAAGGGTTTAATGTCCCACCAACAGTATTTCAGTCATTTTTCTGAGACAGATATAGTGCTACCACACTGCAGTATTATGCCATAGACATGTCACATTATCATGACACTGGGCCAACCAGTCCTGGAACTACCCTTATATGATGAGTGCCAAGCAAGGGTGATATACCGTTATCAACCATTTTACGACTTCAGTATGTTGTACCCTCATATTGAACCCATGGCCTCCCACTACAGTGTCAGACACACTAACCACTCAGCCACTGGGGACAGCTGACTCAACTTTAATATAAAGATATTAAATATTTTGTGAAATGGGACATGAATGAACAGCATCTGACACAAGATTGGATCTTATACAGTCCCAGTTTCACTTTGTTAGGCAGGGCTATCAATAAATATTGCATTTAGAAATATCTTCCTTTCATGATTAAGTCAACTACTCCACTCTGAACTGTGGAATTATTTTGAGAGAATGTTAGGAAACTTATTTTGTCAATTGGAAAATGCTATCCTTAAGAAAATTCAATTTTATAGGAAATGCTATCTGATAGAAAACACCATCTTTTAGAAAATGCTTTTTTTTAATAATACTATTATTTATAGTGCATGATGTGATTTATCTTCACAATTACTTCTGTCAATCAGCAAACAGCATAAAATATATATTATCAACTTAGCAAAAACTTACCTGTGGAAATAAGGGTCTCTTGTCACGATCAAACTTACAACAGTCTTGCATTAGTCGTACCATTGCTTTGGGACAGTCATTCCTCACTTTACTCACGTCCGGTAACAAATAGCCTTTACCAACCATGAACAAGATCTGAAACAGTACAAATACCGGTACAGCAAGTTCTAATACATTTCTAATACATTTCTAATATGAAATGATCCTGATGCCCTTCTCCAGTTCATGTAAACATTTGAATGGTCTGGGTTTCATGTTGAGAAGTTTGAAGGGAAAAAAGAAGTCTGCCATGACAAAACTAAAGCTATCACTGAAAGTGTTTTATACTCACATATCCAACTTTGCATAATGTGAGTAAACAATAGGAAGTAACATACCTCACAGGTGTGATTCAATATAGCCCCCACCACTGTGTAGGGGGTATAATAAGTTTTGTTTCAAAATGTTAAGTATACTTAAGATATATAAAACAATGCCCATGTCAGCAAAGAACTGCATATTTTACTTAGATTCTAAACACTTTGAATGGTTCAGTTTAAATACACAACAGGTTAAGGATTTAGATACACATAAATGAATGCAGGTTTCTACCCTGTTGAAAAGCAGAAAATAGAAACCATCTATTAATATATATGTAAGACTTAAGATAAGAAATTCCTAAACAATAAGTAAACGGACCATGTCACCTAAGATATGTCTTAGCATAACTGAAATCTTATAAATCCTTTGTCTTGATTTACCAGATAAAGGAAACAATAGACATTTTAATTAAATTTCAGGTATGATTAAGCAAAAATACTCAATCAGGAATAACCATTTTTAGACTTTAAATAAAATATTTGATTTTAGTTACTTTGTGAATACAAACCCAATTCTTATTTTCAACTAAATTAGTACAATACACAGTTCCAATAAACATTTTATGGAATCAGAAAATCAGTTAAAATCAAGCTTAACCCTTTCCCTCATATATACTCATTTTGATGCACTCAATAGGTACCACATAAAGCCTGATCTGTCTTAACCCTTTCCCTCATATATACTCATTTTGAAGCACTCAATAGGTACCACATAAAGCCTGATCTGCAGAAAACCAAACTCAAGCCTTACCAAATTTAATTACAAAATCCTTATTTCCAGACCACTGAGGAGCAGCGAACAGCATAAAACCTGATCAGCCTGCGAGTTACTCGCAGGCTGATCTTGTTTTATGCTGTTCGCATAGGTCTTTTCATGGTTTCCTCTATGAGGGAAAGGGTTAACATACTGACAATAAGATTTATACTGTATTTTTCCTCAGTGGCTTGGAGACTTGGAGCAAACACTGTAAAACATGGCCCTGCTTTTCTGTGGTAAAACTATCTTCAAAGTAGAGCTGGGTATCGCCAGCAAAAAAGTATCACGATGTATTAGGATATTGTAGGCCTCAGATGATACAGTATCATGATACTTGATAATATATAATGTAGTTATAACATGACAAACTAATAGTTTTCTGCTGTAAATTAGAAGTAAAAGATTGTTTGCTGTTCAAAGTGATGGTTTATTAACAGAGGCCTGGAAAGCATTGGGTGTTGCCTTTTCAAGTGAGCTGACATGTTCATCGTGTTTCCACTATATTTCAGTTGAGATTTACAATGGATGCACATAACATTGTTTTTATCACCCTTTACAAACAGAAAGTGCCTCCATACAATGGATTTATATACAGCCGGTGGTTTTTCGATTTCTGCATCCATGTTGCTATGCCACTTAGGCACATGAAAAAAATAATAGAAAAAACAACATTTTTTTAAAGTTAATTCTTATTTTAAAAAATCTTATTTCATTTATTTTGAAATCTACTCAAGTTAGTCTACCAATCAATCTGGTCAACAAAATAAATAGCCACTTTCGGAAATAGACACTTTATGCTTAAGATATAACCGGCAGGCCAAGTGGCATATTCAATTACACTGATTTGCACCAAACTTTCGTCCATTAGAAGTATTGTTTGAGAATCAATTCTTGAGGTAAGAATCGTGATTCTGTATCCTCGGGCAAAAATGGCGATATATCGATGCCCAGCTCTACTTCAAATTGAGAGCTGAAGGATGAACTCTATCACAAAAGCTTCTATACACACTGTAATACTCACCTGATCTTTATTGTTTATATGAGAATAGGGTAGTTGACTGGACATTAGTTCATAAAGCACAATACCAAATGCATACACATCTGACTGGAATGTATAAGGATTCTGCTCCTGCATCCGTATCACTTCAGGGGCCTAAAAATACCATAAATATGTATCCCATAGAGCCACATATTAAGACATCTGCTGATATAAAACATCATAGGAACATCTTTAAAATTCTGAAGCATAAAAATAATTTCCAAAACACATTAGAGTGGCATGGAAAAATAAGTACTACATACCATACAAGAGTCTTTCATACTATGATACATGAATATGAAATCGTGTAGAATGAGTAAAGAAATCATTTGATGCATGTTGACTGTTTTGTGGGGTTTCTTTATTATTATTTATTATTATTATTTTTTTTTATCAACTCTGCACTCTTCCTACTGATGTAGTATTGAGTTACAAACATATGTAAAACAAACTTTAATTTCAATAAGTTTGGGCATATTTGACACCCACATGAGTGTTCTCTGGAAGCATGACGGGAAAAGTGTGACAGACAGATGGACAGACAGACAGACAGACAACGGAAAAGTGATCCCTATGTGTCACCTCTGCTTTTCATCTGTAATCTTCTATGATGTTTTACCAAATCTCCACTAAAAAGAATCTGACATGGATTTTTTCAATACAAAATAAAAAGCAGGGCTCACGCCGTCGGTCACCAAAGGCGACAAAAATATGAAACTGGCGCAAGATTTTTCTAATTTGCGAATGTGTTTGGCGCATACGAAGAAGAAATCAGCAAATTAGTTTCCGTGTTTGTTTAAGTTCCATAATGCACAAAAATACAGGTTGCTCTACACTGTAAACTACTTAAAGTAACCAGCACCTGCTGTGGGATTATCCAATCAACATTCTAAGGCTTCCTAATTATGCAAAGATGTGGAATACTCGGATGGTATTGGCAGCTTATAACTTGTTAACATATGTCACACTCTCTACCGACTTTTGTTTATACCTGCATTAGGAACTGTTATGAAATTGCGCAATCATCACAATGGCAGACATTTGCGAAAAACATCAGCAATGTTCCATTACTATCGTTTCTTTTAAAACATTTAAATTGATTAATTGGTTTACCAAGCTAGATTCCAACTGGTAAATAGCATAGATGTACCGATGTATATAAATGACTCGATACTAATTACTTATGCAGCGAGTCAAAACGTATCCAAACCAAAACGTACCCAATATATAACGTACCCAAGTTTTATTATTATTTTTATTTTGTAATTTTTTTTTTTAATTTCATTGATATTTTCATATAATATTTTTAGTCAGGTTATTATTTATGATTTTGTTGGAAAATATTTTTTTTACATGAACACTTTTTTTTTGTCTTTTATTGATGTTTGGTTAATGATGTATCAAAATATAAATATACCTATTAATATACCTATTCTCATGTAAAATTCTTTATTATTGGTACTTTTATATTTTGAATGAAATATTTTTTTTGACAATTGAATGAAATATTTTTTAATAATTATTTATAAAACTAAATGTGAATTAAATTCATTTAATTATCATTTAGAATTATATGACAGTATTTGTATTGTTTTTATTTCCATGTATTTTTTTAAATTTTTTTTATTTTTAAATATTATGCACCAATTGAATATGTCTTTGACAGTTCAAGTATAACAAATGCATATATCATACCAGTATATAAAGACAATAAAGTTATTTGAAAACATATTGGAGCCACTTGCATTAAATTTGGCTCCAACTTCTTAAATTTGGCTCTAATTTTTCTCATTTGGCGAATGTGATGGTGCAAACATTTTTACAGCCAGGGTGAGCCCTGAAAAAGACTCTCTGCAGTTAGACATGAGAACAAACAAAGGAGTGTTCTTTGGAACATGTGTCACCTACTGAAGTGAAACAGCAAAAAGTGTGACAGGCAGACAACAGAAAAGTGATCCCTACCTGTCACCTCTGCTTACAGCTGGTGATACAACATTTGTTTCATAAATCAGCCTAAAAAATTCCATCACATTAATATATTGCATCTAATTATAAGTAAAAAAGTAAATACTGAGAATTCTTTGCACCAAACCCCAAAAATCTCTCACTCCTTGACCTTCCCACATACACACACTGACTGTGATTATGACTACTATACTTACCATCCACAATATTGAGCCTGTGGGTTGCTGGAACTGGTGTGAACCGCTCCAGCGAGTTTTCACTGTGGCCAGACCAAAATCCCCTATCTTCACCGTTAAATCTTCCGTTAAAAATATATCTGATCATAGGGTTAAGGAAATCAGCTGCTCTATCACTTATAAGATATCAGTTTTAACTAAATGATTTGTGAAAGAAATCAACACTACTAAAAGCCATACGTTTGCAATTTGAATAGAAACATTACTCTAGAAAGCAACTGCTGAAATACCACATAGAAGCAAATGACAATGCAAATGCAGGACTGACATATAATCATACAAATTTAATACATTTTTTTAGACACACCATGTATGAATACAATGACTTGAAACTATCATTAAAGGAAATGAATACCCCCACTTCTGATCTTGTCTTCATATAGAGCGAGTGTAGAACAGGAAGATACATGATATGACAGTTATGACGTGACATTCATGATTCCTATATACCTCTAATACAGTATTGTAGGTGTTTAATTATGATAGTGATTTATTCACTATGTGATGTTTGGTATAGAGGTGTGTAATTCTTTTTTTTCCAGCATGGATTGTTTTACTAGAAACTTCTGTTTGCTTGTTTATTGAGTTTAGTGTCCCCCAGATAGTATTCAGTCATTTTAAGACTATGTCTACTTGAGACGGATATAATGCTGCCACAGTGCAGTATCACACTGTAGACATGTGGCATGATACCACGCCCAGTCACATTATCCTGGCACTGGACCAACCAGTCCTGGAACTACCCTTATATGCTGACAGCCATGCAAGAAACTTGTGTAAAATATGAAAATATAGTTTACAACAGTAAAGACCCACTATTTATAGAATATATTTCAGATAAGAGTACAAGAGTATTCTTTGGAACACATGTGTCACCTGCTGAAGCATGACAGAAAAAGTGTGACAGACAAGCATGATAGAAAAAGTGTGAAGGACAGACACACAGACAACAGGAAAGTGATCCCTATGTGTCACCTCTGCTTACAGCAGGTGACATAACAGGAATACATACAGTCAGAGGTACAATTCTGTTAAAGGATACTGTTGGATTTGAGATCTCTGTGTATAATGGACTTGGCATGTAGATAGCTAAAAAAAAAACATACATTCATGGTAGGTTAGGAATTTTTTTGTTATATATATGTGTGAAGTAAAACAGAAACGTTTTTATATTTTTCAAAGGAATTGGTCGTTTTTAATCAACTAGTTGCTGATGTGATAAAACAGATACTACTGGAATTGGTCGTTTTTAATCAACTAGTTGCTGATGTGATAAAACAGATACTACTGGAATTGGTCGTTTTTAATCAACTAGTTGCTGATGTGATAAAACAGATACTACTGGAATTGGTCGTTTTTAATCAACTAGTTGCTGATGTGATAAAACGGACACTACTGGAATTGGTCGTTTTTAATCAACTAGTTGCTGATGTGATAAAACAGATACTACTGGAATTTATTATTGTGACAAAAGAAATCTTCTTAAAATCACATGAAATGCAGTGAAGATCTATTATAATGCTGTATTTGGGGTTCAAACCAAAAAACTGTATTAAATTGCAGCAGACCCAACTCAATGGAGTTGATAATCAGGGTCTGTTCTCATACAGAGGGGTGATAGCAAAACTAGGCTAAGTGCAAATACATATTTAAGCATTTAGCCTAGTTTCATTCTCACCCCTCGAAATTATTACAATATTTTTACTCAGAATCTACAGTCTACACAGCAAAGCAAAATTCATTGTTTCATTTATCATTTAAAGTTAAGTAAACTCACATTCATTGATCATAAATTGTACATGAATATTCAAAAGGTAAAGGGTTAAAAGTTCAATAAATAAATATTTAGCAAGTCAAAAATTTGAACATGGATATTTCGTCAGCATATGTAAAAAGAAGGCTGATAGCCCATTCTGGCTTTCAATGGATGAATTTTATGAGCCAAAGGGTTAACAAACATAACATTTGAGATTCAAAGTTTTAACAGTGTTGTAATGAATCTGTACAGACGTAATATGTGAATAAACATTTATTGAGCTACTGTAAAACTGTGAGAAAAAAGTGACTTTTACTCAAATATGAAAGAACATGTGAAATGTATCAGCAGTTCCTAAACTACTTACTCCATGCCGAGGGCAGCCTGGCGGCCGATGTCCAAGAGGGCGAGCATCTCAAATTTGACTTCGTCTACGTGCAAATGTTTGTACAGACTGGAACCCTCACACCACTGTGTGATAATGGCCAGCTGTGGCTTAGACGTACAGCCCATAAACAGTAGTATATTTAAATGTCTGGTTTTTCTGAAACGAAAGAATGAAAAGATGGAATTTTATCCTAAATATAAAATTAATGTAACTGAAATCAACAGCAAATGTATACAGTCAAGTCCAGTCAAGTCTGTTCAGAGACTATCTCTAAATAATTGCCAAGCTGTAAACAAAGGCCACTGAACTACCTGCACTCAGGATAAAGGCAAGATATCAATATCCTGTGAGTGGCGTATGCTTGTTTTGGTTTTCATTTCCCTGACAGGTGCAACTTTTTCATTTTTCAGAAAATTTCAATTGCCTAAATGATGAAAATGTCTTCTTTTTTTTAAATAATGGCCATATCAGGACAGAAGGGGAAGAGACAATCAGTATGCCAACATTAAGGATTTAAGGTCATACTGATATTAAGCTCAATTTATTATTCCTAAGTTATTACTAACAAGTTGAGAGAAATCTTACAGAGACAGTAATAAAGAGCTTACCTAAGTACAGCCACTTCATTTTTGAAGGCCTGTAACTGTGCAGGGGTAGGATCTGTGACATTGAGCCGTTTGATCGCCACCGAGCCGTGCCAACGGCCACGAAACACTGTCCCAAATGAGCCAGATCCAATACGTGGACCAAGTATAATTTCCTCATTTGGTATCTCCCAATCTTCATTTGAATCTCGCCAATTGCCCTGAAAAAAAATATTTCTTGAAGCAGCTGCAATGCAAACACTTAAACAATGTCTTATTGGAAACTAGCTCTCCAACTTAAGTCTTTACATTATAAGGACACATTCTGACACCTTTGGCAAGCAAGTCAGACTCAGATCAGCCCCCCCCCCCCGCAGGGTCTAATCAGGGTCTCCTTTGTTTGCTCATGATATATTGTGGCTCAGATTTTACAAAGTCTGCATGCCAAAGCAAAATTGTGAGATAAATGGGAAACATTTCATTTTCTATTAGATATTAACAGCTCAGACCACTCTCTTGGAACTCTCTTCTAACTCTTGCTTTTTTATGGATGCATATTCTTTTGATTTAACTTATGAACAAATGCAAACAAGAGTGTTCTTTGGAAGACATGCTTAACCTGCTGAAGCATGACGGAACAACTGTGACGGACAGACAGAGGGACGAACAGACAACGGAAAAGTGATCCCTATGTGTCACCTCTGCTTACAGCAGGTGACAAAAAAAGTAAGATGTAAGTATTTCTAATTTGGAATTGAATCAATTGAAGTAACTAAAACTTGATCAGTCAGTATGTTACAAATATGGTAATGAGATCATCTATTGGACTAAGCGACGCCAGAAAAGATTTCATTGTATTACAGGATTTCATTGTGCAATAGCAATATTACATAATTTTCTGATGAGATTGAAAACAAGAGGGCCAAGATGGCCCTAGAGACGCTCACCTGAGAAAAACTGCTTTCATTGCCTGTACAAGTTACTAAATTATAGCATAGTTGTACTGAATACATAATGAATCCATGAGATCATTTCAATTCCACAACCTAAACAGTACCTGTGGTCAAAATTTGAAGTCAAATTTGACTGACAGATTCTAGCTATAAACATTTTCATTCAAACTTCAAAATGATTCCTTAAGAAATGAAGATGCTAGAGTGAAAACAGTGAAATGTGGCATTTTTATTACTGTAAACCAGGAAATGATTTTGAGCATTTTAAAGTTAGCAATTTCGCAGTAGGGTTATTTCCACAAAAGTTAAAATCACTCTCCAGCCATTAAAACATGAAAATTAGTCGTTACAAGAAGTTTGACTTAGTTTAACTTACATGTTTGTGTATACATGTGTTATTTCCATTGTTTGTAAAAAGGTGTGAATTTCATCAGCTGAATGTAAATGGAAGTGTTACAAATCGCAGACAACGTCTTTTTGTGTGCATTATAAACTGTGAATTTCAATACTTGACAATAGATGTCGTTATGTTAGATAATGTATGTATGTCTGTGTATGCATGTATGTAAGTATGTATGTATTTCCTCATTTTTGCTTGATTTTTATGCCGTAAAAAACTACTTATGGACATCTTGCCAAACTAACCATTAATACTAGTCTACAAGTAACTCCTTTCAACAGCTAGTCTAAAAACTACTCAAACTATTAAGTAAAATCTGTTCATTCATATACAATGACCACTGACCAGAAAAATTATTAATATTAAAGTATTATGCCGCAAATATGCCTGGACGCATAAAAATGCGAAAGTTTCTTGACGTGAAAGTTTCCTGGTTACAGTAATTAAAGGGCAAGAACTCCTGACTTATTATTCGATATCAGCCATAGTCGAACTTTGCCTAGAGATTATGGCTATTAACATTATCAGAAATTTGAAAATGTTTGCTAAAGAAATGAAGATCCTAGAGTGTAAACAAAGTTAGCAGCCATTATCGAACTTGGCTGGAGATTATGGTAATAAACATCGTCATAAAGTTTTAAGACGATTACTCAAGAAATAAAGATGCTAAAGTGCAAACTATTTGTGGATGATGGACTAACTGATAATGGATGGATGGAAGGACGACGGACATTCATCAATCCTAAAACATAGCTAAAAGCTATTTTTTATTTGCATTACCGTTCTGCGGCCTGGATCTGTCTCCACTGAGCGTGCCCGAGGGCGCTGGTGTTTGCCTGTTGGGGTCGGGGATGCATTACTGCTGTCCGTGGGGCTGCCTGCTGGACTGTGACTGCAGTTTCTAGCTGGCAGATTTAATATATTACTGTTGTGACCTAGAACCAGATAATGAAGACAATCTCTAATTAGTTGATGCACATCTGTGAACTATTTCTGGTCTACCTATGACCTATATCTAGACTATTAACTAGGTTACAAGTAATCCATAATCTACCTACAATAACCATATACAGTAAATGAAACCTAAAGAGAGCTAAATTCAGAATTATGTTTATACCTATATTTTTTTCTATTTTTTTTTCAGTTTCATATAAAAAAAGGGTTTTAAAATAATTTAAAAATGCACACTTCTTTACCAAGAGCTACCATTGGCTTTCATATATACCTCTAAATCACTTCAGTTATGTCAGTAATTGTAAAATGTACTGTCCAAAGAAATACTAGATGTAAATTTAAGCAAGTTTAAGCAAGAAATATAAATGTTAAAGGGATCAAAATTTGCACTGCCTATAGGAAATATACAGTCTGTGCAAGAGCACAGTTTGCCTGTTTATATAGAAAACAAGTGCCGGTAGAACCAAAGGATGCTTTCGAACTGCACTTTGTCACTTGATGAATACTTTATTATACTATATGAGCTCCGGGAACAAAAATTTAAGTATAAAAAAACAAAGGTCAATTACTCCTTAATTATGCAAAACAGAGTTAAAGTTCTTGTATACTGCACTTCTCTTCAATGAGATCTATCTACCTATGAAGTTTTATGTTGATACCTCTTCTAGTTTTTGTGTTATGCTCTGGACAAAATTTAAGTTTTGAAAAATAACAAAGGGAAATAACTCATAAATTATGCAAAATAGAGTTCTGGTTTTTGTACACTGCACTTCTCCTCATTGAGATCTATCTACTCATGAAGTTTTTTGTTGATACCTCTTATAGTTTTGTGTTATGCTCCAGACAAAACTAGAACTGTCGCCTAAGGGCTTACTAATACCCCCCCGCAAGTGTTTTTGTCAAACATGGCTTTGGAGCATGAAATCAGAATTCTTGTATGCAACACTCCATCTTAATATACAGAGGACATATGTGCCAACTACATGGAAATCTAGTGATCCTTTGTAACACATACCTATGGATATACCTATGTCTATGGATAAATATCATTAAGATTCACTGAAATCTATCAATGGAAGAAAATTGTAAAACAAATACCATCAAAGGGACATATCTTTAAAACAGGGGGGAGGGGGGGGGGGGGGTAACCCAATGTTATATAGAAAAAGCGCTACTACAATGTCTAAGGTTGAATGACAGCAAGTTTCATTGAAATCCCTCCAGTAGTTTAGGAGGAGTAGTCTGCAGAAAATTGTAAAGCAAAAATCATCAAAGGGGCATAACTATAAAAAAGGGAGGTAATCCAATGGGAGGAGTAGTCTGCAGAAAATTGTAAAGCAAAAATCATCAAAGGGGCATAACTATAATAAAGGGAGGTAATCCAATGTTATATAACTAACACATGCTTCTACAATGTCTAAGGATGAATGGCAGCAAGTTTCATCAAAATCCTGAAGTAGTCGCAGAATTGTAAGCAAAAATCATCAAAGGGGCATAACTTAAAAAGGGGAGGTAACCAAATGATATATAGATAACGCGCTTAGACAATGTCTAAGGATCACTGCCAGCAAGTTTCATCAAAATCCTTCCAGTAGTTTAGAAGGAGTAGTCCGCAGAAGTTTGTAATGCAAAAATCATCAAAGGGGCATAACTTGGCAAATGATATATAGATAACGCGCTTAGACAATGTCTAAGGATCATTGACAGCAAGTATCATTAAAATCCTTCCAGTAGTTTAGGCGGAGTAGTCCGCAGAAGTTTGTAATGCAAAAATCATCAAAGGGGCATAAATTGGTAAATAGGGGAGGTAACCAAATGATATATAGATAACGCGCTTATACAATGTCTAAGGATCATTGCCAGCAAGTTTCATCAAAATCCTTCCAGTAGTTTAGAAGGAGTAGTCCGCAGAAGTTTGTAATGCAAAAATCATCAAAGGGGCATAAATTGGTAAATAGGGGAGGTAACTCAAATGTATATAGATAACGCGCTGTACAATGTCTAAGGATCATTGACAGCAAGTTCATTAAAATCCTTCCAGTTGTTTAGGCGGAGTAGTCCGCAGAAGTTTGTAATGCAAAAATCATCAAAGGGGCATAACTTGGTAAATAGGGGAGGTAACTCAATGCTATATAGATAACGCGCTAATACAATGTCTAAGGATCATTGCCAGCAAGTTTCATCAAAATCCTTCCAGAAGTTTAGGAGGAGTAGTCCGCAGAATTTTGTGTCTACAGACGGACGGACAGACGGACGGACGGACGGACGGACAACCTGATTCCAGTATACCCCCCCCTAACTTCGTTGCGGGGGGGTATAATTATGATAGACAGACAATTGAAGAACAAACAAACGGGACGGACAGACAAAGCAGCAACTATATGCTCAACCTTTGGAAAGCATAAAAAGAAAATCGAGCTAAGACTTGAAAACCTGAATTTCAAACACTGCTGTTACGAGAGATTTGAAAATTGAGACAGGACTAGACCATACAGTAATAAAACATGACAAAGTGAATGTATCATACCCTATTTACATAAATGAAAAATGCATTTGAATATATACATAAGTAATACAGTTTATAACATAGTCAGTTGGGTGGTCTCCAGACCTACTGTATGTGTATGAGATAGGGAGAGTAAATAATAAAACACATATAAATAATCATATTATTCATCCAAGTTTCATTTCTTATTCATCTGAAAAGAAAAACTGATGTTAAGGACTTTCAATATCATCACAAGTTCAGTTAATACCTGTAACATTTTTTCCTAATTTCACCTACTTTCATATTTTCAATTAACATCCTTACTTTAATAGCGTGCAAAATTTACATTGATATTTTACAATTTGAATACAGATAATAGAAAACAAAATATTTTAAATTAAAATTCTTTTCTTTACAAAATAATTATGTTTACACAAGTTTTTATCATGGGTTGATGGAAATAAAACAATCATATTTTTTTAAACAAATAAAGAAAAATAAAAAAATCTCTTTTTGCCAATCTGTACATGCCCAACAAAAACTAATATCTCAAATAAAAGGATAGCAAAACTCTATGGTTTAGTATTTAACTTTGAAACAAAAATATTCTTTGGTAAACATGTAAAAATAAATAAGGTAAATATGAATAAATAAGATACATGACTATACACAATAAAGATCTTTTATCTACATAGTAGAAAACCAAACAGAATATGCAATTGCATAACTTCCTGATCCATTATTAACCCTTACCATGCTTAATTCCTAAATTGGACTCTTTCTTCCTTTTGGCCTGTTCCATTTTTTTGTTTATTGAAAAATTACTGACTGAATAGCAAACAGTTCAGACCATGATCAGACTGCACAGATGTGCAGGCTGATCTCGGTTTGCACTGGTCGCAAGGGCAGCCACAAGTGTCCACGCCATTGTAAAGGTTAATATAAGCTCAGTACATATATCCACAGTAACACGTGCTATGATGCAGTTTGCAATCCGCACTGTAAGCAAGGTGCATTATAGAAGTTACTCCCCAATACTCATTTTGTATTTACTACTTACCAGTATGTACAGGGATCAATTTCATCTGAGCACCCACAAATTGCATTATAGCAAGGTTTCAGTGTATTAATAGATGCCTTTTAATAGCCTTTATACAATAGTACAAATAATAAAACAGGATAATCTTAATTTAAATGTTTATATTATTTTATGCTAGAAATTAATTTAAATCTGCATAGTCCCCTCCCCCCCTCATTTCAAATAACATTCAGTGGTATGCATACAAATAGGGAAATATGTATAAAATAATATACATAGATAATTATTCTTTGTAATATAAGATTAACAAGTAATAATTGGAACAGTGAACTGTTACTAAGTCTCCCAAACAAAGTTATTCCTTAGACAATCATACACGAATGGTTTTTGAGAAATAGGTTGTTGTATTGGGGTTACCGTCGCTGCGATAGTATTTCAATCATATAGCAACATCCAGCTAATTAAGGGTGGAGGAAGACCCCGAGTACACAGAGGTACTCGGGTAGAACCCACCTACCTCAAGCCAGCTGGAAGGCTTCCTCACATGAAAAATCCAAAGTCCCTACCGGGATTTGAACCCACAGCAGTGAGGGGCTGAGAGATTTGTAGTCCACAACTGTAACCGCTCAGCCACGGCAGCCCCCATTTTTTTTTTGAGAAATAAGGTCATAAGGAAAATTGAGAGGGTGGGGCCTGACCCCTTGGTGACCCATGTGAACATCAAAGAAGTACCACTCAATCCATCTGAACAAGAACACATATGGTTCATGGGTGGGGATCTCAATGGTTTTTGAAATAAAGGTCATAAGTAAAACTGACAGGGTGGGGCCAGACCCCTTTGTGACACCCCAGTACAATTCAGTCTGTCTCATCATGAGGAACAAGGATATATATGATTTATGGGTGGGAATCTGAACAGTTTTTGAGATATAAGGTCATAAGTGTAAAATTGAAGGGGTGGGACCTGGCCCTGGGTGACCTCTGGGGACACCAAAGAAGTACCAATCAATCTGTCTCATCATGAGGAACAAGAATATATATGGTTTAGAGGTGGGAATCTGAACTTTTTTTATTAGATATGTATAAGGTCAAGTGAAATTCAGGGGTTGGGGCCTGACCCCTTGGTGACCCATGTGAGCATAAAAGAAGTACCATTAAAGCCATCTCATCATGAGGAACAAGAATATATATAGGGGTGGGGATCTGAACAGTTTTTAAGATATAAGGTCATAAGTAAAATTGAAAAGGTGGGGCCTGACTCCTGGGTGACCTTGAGTGACACCAAAGTAGTACTATTCAATTCTTCTCATTATGAGGAACAAAAAAATATATGATTCAGGGTTGGAAATTTAAATTATTAACCAAATTACATTTTTTATGCAAAATATCCATCTTTGAGAGGGTGGGGCCTGACCCCCCAGGGACCCCCATTTACAAAATTCAGGGAGGCACCACAACTCTTGAAGGACTATAAGTGTGTGAAGTTTTGTAAATATAGGTCAAGCAGCCTCCAAGATATAGCCTGTATAATTATGCCGGCAGAAGAAGGAAGAATAATATGAAGAAAAAGAAGGAGTAAAAACAATAATTCTCCAAACCTTATTTGGGAGACTTGAAGAGTATATGATTTTCGTATCATTTTCGATAAATCTACATTTTTACATGAAACCTGCATCTAATCAACTCAAACGATTGGTTTTGAAAATAACCATGCCAAACATTTCAAAATCCAGACTGGTGTAGATCTATTAATGTAACAACTACCCACATGGCTGAAAACTAGTCTGTCTACTAATGACATATAATCAAAGGGAAATAACTGGGGATTCCTATGATTACTGTCAATAATTGGAGTTTTGTAACCTTGCCCTCCATGTTGTACAAGTTACATATTGAAAACTAGTCAAAACATATCTTTTGTTACACAAAATTTTGTTCTTGCACAAATTTTATAAACCGGGTATTTCATTCTCCCTTTTTTATCTAATAACTCAAGCCAATCATGATCACTGACAAATATTGTAAAGAAGACACAACAGGACAATGCATGCAATTCCATTATAGCCCCCTCTTTGTTAAGTGGGAGGTGGGTATAGAATTACTCTACAGATCAAAACTAGTCTGCACATTAAAAAGTAAATCCAAGCCAAATTTGAAAGAAGCATATGACTGGAAAAAAAATAAAATGCTAATGAGGAACTAACAGACAGACTGACAAGCTGTCTCCTATATACCCCCCTAAAAACTTTATTTTTCAGAGGGGTATATATCTATGGAAAGGACGTAACTGAAAATCAAACAGTTCAATTTTTTGTTAGAAAATCATTCCAAGTCTGGGTGGGGTAACAGCATCCTTGTGTTAATATGTTGAGAGGATGGGGCACACAACTGGTACCTTTAGTTGAGTAGGGGGCAAGTTTTGTACAAGAGTCGCTAGCATGGCGTTTATTCTTGTACATGGGGTATCGGTTTGTAGACTCATGAGCTGAAATGGCAAAGTGTTACTTAAAAGTGCAGCTGGACCATTTAGTTTTATAAATGGGAATAGTATAAATATATATTATAAATTATTGGCATCAACACTGTCTATATTTAATATGGTAATGATAAAAATATAAATTCATAATTATACAGATAAATGTGAAATTATATCTTAAAATAATGGAAAAAAATATATACTTTTCACCGTCCAGATGGTACATTTTTTGGTGGTATTCGTGACATGGAAACATCCCAAAATGTGCTTCCTATTTTGGCAGGGTTTTGCTTTGTGCTTGCTTTCTTACAAAAAAGGAAACCAAAAACTCATAAGAGAAACGAAGTTCAAAGCTTACCATAAACAGCATTTGAAAAAAGGTTATACAGAACCTGTCACATTTAACACAACTTACAAACTTGGTTCTGCAAGAGGACCCAAGTCCCCACTACAAAATATAACTATAAGTGGCAATTGACCCCCTGACCTTGAGAATCCCATCCCTTGACCCCCAGGGTACACTACCTTGGTGACTGGTGGACTCCTCGTACTGCTGTTGAAGGTGCTGTAGCACGTCCTGATGACAAAAAATACAAGAATCATTACATAAAGGCCACTGAGATTTTTTTTCATTGTGACACGTGGCATAGCTTTTGTATTTTTCACAAAATTCTCTGAGATATTTATTATTTAAAGTAACTTCTTTGACTATTTCAATGTTACATTTTCTGTTTAATAGTGACTATAGCACAGGGCCCCCTCCTTCTAAGTCAATGAAGGGGCATAAATATCATTGTAACTTGTACATACCAACTTTGTGTTAGCAGACATTCTATGCAACTTACACCTGCCATCACAGACCTGATATAGTATCACCTAGACTTGACTATTTGAGATTACCGTCACTTCGACAGTGTTTCAGTCATATAGCGACTGCACAAAGGCATCTGGGTAGAACCACCGACCTACCGCAAGCCAGCTGGAAGGCTTCCTCAAATGAAAACCCGAATGACCCTGCCGGGATTCGAACCCACGCGGGGAGGATCTGAGTGAGTGTTAAAGTCAGCGACTTTACCCTTTCAGCCACGGCTATTATATAGGGCTGGCCTACACATAGAAAGGACATGAAGAATAGTTTATACAGTATAAAATGTTTCAAGGAGTAATTAAGGTAATCCATCCATCATTGAATTTAATTATGATCTTTCAAATGATGAAAAAGACTTCAGTGCAGGTACAAGCATCCACTAACTTGGAGTTATAGCTATTTTGCTCTAAGTCTATAAAGGCTTGCATTTACTATAAAATTTCCACAATCACTTGATGGAACATGATCACAATTTAATGGTGGATGATTACCTTAAGAGATAATTAAGGCAGTTTTTAAATATGTTCTTAATTATACAAAGTACTATAAGTATTTAAGATATAAGCTTAGATTTCCCCTAGGGAAGATCAGAAACGCTATCAGCATATGAAAAGATTACAAAACCTTACAAAAATCATTTTTTGTAAGCCAAATTGTGAATCATGTGGATAATTACATACCAACACTAAACCTGAATGGACTAATTTTATAATTATATGCAATAGCTGAAAAGGAATCTTTTGACTGAAAAATGTGTGTTTCATGAAAAATGTGTATTCAAGTAAAAAATGTGTATCCATGAAAAATATATATATTCCATTAAAATGTGTATCCCACTGACAAATATTGATCAGTTCATGTATTTCAAATGACTAATGAATGTATGTAAAGCAAGCATTAGCCCGCACCAATGCTTTTTGATATTCCAAATTCAGGATATTAAGTTCTATACTTGCAGCAACTGATATACATCCTTTGCTTTTTTCACAGCTTAACTATATGATTTCCAACCTTGCTTTCGGGAAAAAAAAAAAAAAAAAAAAATGAACACAAAAATATGAAAAATATGTTTATGCACAAAATATGTGGAAAGATTTGAAATAATTATTACCTTTTTTCTTCAATAATGTAAAATATGGGAAGAAAAAAAAAAAACATGATTAAACTGTTCAAAGAATTTCTAAAACTCTGAGATAATAATAATTATGCAAAAAGCATGCACACTAAAAATTCAAATAGCACAATCTTGATTGGCTACAAGAAAAGTTGGTTCTGCAATGAAAGATGAGAAAATGGACACTGAAAAAAAAAGGCTGCAGAATATACAGATATATCACTTAAGCTTATCTCATGTACATCATAAGATAAAAAAAAAATAAAGTACAACTTTTCTGCTTAAAAAATGCAAAGATTCAGAAATTTCTGCACCAGCAGTGAACTGTAATTTTTACTATTTTGATGGTTTCTAATCATTGTGGTAAACATGTTTAAAGATAAAGACTGGAATATTTATAAAAAAAAAAAAAAAAAAAGATGAAAAAATAAATGCTTTGACACAGGGAAAAGGGCTATATTTCTTACAAAATCCCTGCACTTGTCTGCTGATTGGTCTTATCCTGAGAAATGAGTATTCCAAGTGTGAAGGCATTATCAACAACAGTTACCTAACTTTGTGTAATGTGAGTGAAGGACAGAACAAGATTGAACAGGACACAACAGAGCGTGATTCCTATATATATAATTAATACCCTTTTGCAAACAACATTGAATAAAACTGAGATTAAACCTGGGGAATAGCACTGCAGTTTCATTTGTCATGCTAATGTGTTCTGGGATTTTTAAATCCACCTCTGCTGATAGTGATAGATGACTTTTACTACAAGTCAGACTATAGGTTTCTGTTTAATATGTAGTTTGTCATTTCATCCTAACATCTGTATGGTGTCTTATGCATCAACAAGTTGCTTGTTATTCTAGCTGGACTTGTCAAATTAACTTTACAATTACCGGTCTTCTTTTCTATTGACTATAATGCTAAGTGAGGAAAGTAAAGGAAATAGACTTCATTTAAAGATGATAAAAAAATATCTGCACATCTAATTCATTGAATTATGTAAATCAAGTTACTGAATATATATCTACAGCAGATATGATTATATTTTAAGCTACAAATATAGAAAGGAAAGTGTAGAAGAGATACAATAATGTAGCATACTGAATGTATATATAGTGAGAAATAAAGGTTTACCCCACACCTATGATAAAGAAAATAACTAAATCAGGAACATAATTAGATCTTTATTCAAAGATGAAACTAACCCCATCACCAAGTGCATTTTGTTAAATAGTTAATTGAATACGCAAGTAATAAAAAATCAAACTGTACAAACATCAAATTCAAACATATTCTTCAAATTCTGGAAATAATCAAGTACAACTGCTTTTATGTTTTGTTGGGTTTTTTTGTTTGTTTTTTTAAGTACGAAAATAGAATACTTAGCTGTGTAACCCCTACTCTTTTTTAACTGTATACATATATTCCTCTTTAAATTAAAAAGTCCAATGACTTATTTCTGTAAAAAGACTAATTTTGACTTTATAAATACCTTTTTTTTTTTTCAGAAATACAATAACATATATAAATTCAAAATCACAACAAAACCAAGTTTGTTTTAATGAAAAGTGAAAACATCTAGAATAGAAACAACAACAGAGCAGTCAATTCCAATCATATAAATCTACAGCCGTTCCCTAGGAAAGTTAATGCAACAACAATACATGCTTTTACAAATATCTCCATACAAGGCTATAGTCATCAAATCATGCTACACCAGGTTTCTCCAAGATCACTATGGAAACCAGCATGCAGCTATACTTGGGTTGAAGATATCTAATAGTTAAACATTTAAAATGATCAAGATATCAATGTCCCAATACCCTGTAACTTATCCTGAATTACTTTTGTACGACTGTTTTTCTTAATAACTTGATCATTAGGTTCTATTAATTAGAATGCAGACTGTGAAAAAAAACAATCATAGAGAAAGCTACAAAAAACAACACCTTTCTAACACAATTCATAATGACCATGGCTCATCTTTTCAACTGTCAGTTTGTCTAACCTTATTTATACTGTGGTTCTGTTCTGTTCTTTGTATAAATAAAACCATTAAACCTGCACTTAATATTATTATATACATACAGAGGGTATATCTACATCAACAAAGTAAATGCACAAACTTGACCTTTGCTGACCTATAATGGTAACCTTTGTATTAAGGTCACTTTACCCTTACTAAATGTTCTATACATGCCTTATCATGGTATCTCTTTACCATACCCTGTTCCTATGTAGTCAACATATGCAGTCTGACCATAGGCTTGACCAGTGTCAGCCATAACATGATCTTAACTGACTTTTTAAATTAATAAATAAGAGCAACACCTTCAGGCCTTGCAGACATGTCAAAGTGAATGTTAAGGATTCTCTTCACTCATAACTTTTAATCAACTTTCTCAATGAGTTCAAGACTCTCTTAATTCAGTATTTATAATCAACAAGCATGCACATTGCCTCTTTCTCTAATAGGATAAGAAACACAATAGGAAGAAAAAAACTCAAGCCAGACCTGAGCTAAAACCAATGAATACTGGAAGAGTGCTCTATACAGGCTAATCTACCAGACCACTTCATTTTCAGTGAAAGTAGCATAACCATGAAACACAAAACAGAAAATGAACATAAAGCGCCTGAAGCATTCAGCCTGCAAAGAGAAGAGCTAGATGCAACATTAAGTTTACCAGGAGTCTGTAAATATCATGCACTAAGAGTCAGAAGTATGGGGATGCAGCCTCATAAAACAGAGAGTCAGGAACAATCAAAATCATGAGGAAGCCTCATAATCAAGATCAAAGGAAAACAGGAAAGGAAAACAAACCAGATTTTTTTCCTTCCATAGTCACCAAAGATTAAAAAATAAACAGGAATGTTATATCCATAATGAGAGACAAAGACAGACAAGAAATGAGGAATTAAGTCACGGCTGAATAATCAAATAAAGTCGGATTTTACTTTGTTTCTAGATCAGGTGCTCAGTGTGCGTGAGATGACATGAAGATGAGGAGAGAACATACTGATGCCTGTAACACGTCTGATGACCACCTTACCTCTTTGGCACCAGGAAGGTTTACGTCGGGTGCAGACAATGATTTTTCTGACATCGAGAGGGAATTTGGTTGAAGAAAAGCTGTTTGATGATTCACGAACTGTCTACATAACATCGGAAAAACAAAACTTGTCAATCATGAATCAAAACACAATAATCATTCCCGACATGTGTGCTGAAAACAAAATTATTTGTACAACACACAGGACACACAAGCAAAACATTTACAAAATACGGAGGGACGAAGCCCACAGACACACTTCCGGTTAGCTCACACTCTCTGGGCCACCTCTTTGACACAAAACAGACATTAGTAGGGTTATTTCTACATTGTGCCATCTTCTAGCACTGGCCTAGCTATCTACTCTGGCCTCAACCTGTGTTATCACTAACACCAAGTCGAAAAAATAGCATTGTTATTACTAAACATATTACGAAGTTCTGTTTACCAAATTTTCAACAGCTTTTTGTTTGTTTGTTTATTGGGTTTAACATTCCACTGACACAGCCTTTTTGTGCCTAATAAATATTACATTACTGTAATATTGTTCTTGCCAAATACTGCTAAAGAAAACAGTAAAAAAGTTATTTAATCAGCAAATTTCTTTCCCCTTTAATACTGGTGGCAAAGGTCATTTCATCAATTTCTTCTCATTTTGCAATGGGGTTAAAATTTTAATACTCATTCTTTAAGTCATTATTGGTCTTAATTCATAAATTCAAGAAAAACCAATTTACCATTCTTTATCAATTCTAAAAATATAAAACAATAAAAGACTCTATATCATCACGCTACTGTAGCACATAATTATATAAACCAGAGCAAGTACAACCGGCCAGGGCTACAAGATGTCCATATCTGAATAATGTGTTATGAAGCTGAAGTGCTAGATAAAAAAAAATAAACCAAGCTTGACTGGCACAGAACAATATGGTGTTGTCATAAACACACAGTGCTCAATAGAACCAATCTTAATTTGCTGCATCCTTAATCCTTAAGTACATGTGTGAAATAATTTTCATACTTACTTAAAATTTATGCTAAATGTCATTTTGATAATAATTAATTATGTATTAATGTATTACTAATATGAAAATGAATATCTACACTACACAATAAGTCTAGATAATAAGTAGATATGTGTATATGGATATATATCTTTTTTTTAATGTAACATTTTTGTTCAATCAATTTAATTGCTAGTGATACTAACATGGATTTAAGGAGGCCATGTAAAGGTGGTTCCCGGCTCTGTGTGTTTATCAATATTATGACTAGTGCTGCACACTAAATAACGCAGTAGGCTGGTCCCTGGCTTGTATCCACATACCTCTTCAGTGGTACCAGTATTTACAAAGCTAACATTGGGCGCCGATGTGGATCGACCCCTTGGGCCCAGGGGTGTGGTCTGTTTGTTTCGGGCAAAGGCCCGCGGGGAAGTATGGGACAGGGCTGGATTTTGATAGGAGGCCGGGGCTAGTATCATACTTGAATGATACGGGCCAAAACTGTCGGCTAGTAAGCTGAAAATCAAAAGTCAAGCATTTGTTTTCATCTAGTGACAACTGTTATACAAGACATATATTGACACAAGGAGTGCTGGGCTGTGTCTTTCCTCTACAGTATCTTGCTGTGTAAGTCATCAAAGACTCACAGGTATTTGTGACCAGAGATTTGATGCCTTTGGACATACGCTTGTAATTTATGAATACCAAATAATAGTTATCACAGTTAGAGACCTAACGGTAACACTCCCTCAAGTCTCAACATGTATTGCAAAACCAAACAATTCTAGTCTCAAATTTTACACATCTTGGCTAGAATACAATATCTAAATATGACAGATGTATCCTGCTCAGTATCAATAATGAAGAATCAGTACTAAGCAATCAAGTTATTAAATACAGGTTTACAAAATTTAACTTTCTAGCACTTTGGATGAACCAGGAAAGGTTTTCCTTTAACAACTGATTCACTTTTGATCAGAAACATAATCACTGAAAAATAATAGGTATGTTGGTGAAATACTAAATTGAAAAGATAACAGCATCATTAATTAATTAGATAAAACTTGGGACATTCAACATATGAAATCACCAGTTTTTGGTAACCACAATCACTATTTAAATAAAAGCTTGTCATCCTACAATAAAGTGAATGGAATATGAAAAATCTGATTTGAAAGGCAAAAAATATTAATACATGTATGTCAAAAAACCTAAAATCTTGCAGCTTAGAATCATCATATGAAGTCTTAACAGAACTAACCACGAAAAACAAATTAGAGAAATCTGATTTTTATCTTTCTTATTACATTAAATTTTGTTTTCTTCATGTGAAATTCTATCATCAGTTAACATCACTGCATATATGAAATTCTTACAATGACTTAACATTATAAATTTTAAGATAATTGTTGGCTTGTTTGTTTGTTGTTGCTTTTGTGATTAAGTGGGTAGGGGCACCAATATAGAAAAAAAAACATCCTGATTGCTCTTCAATAATTTTCATAATAAAGTTTCACAATACTATACATTAGTGCTGAATAAGAAGCAAATATATTTCATGAAAGATATATAAAAAAAAATTATAAAAGAAAATAAAGACAAATTTCCTCTTATTCAGGTGTATTTTTGAGCGCATACAATACTACATATGTACATGTATAATAAAAAAAAGAAAACAAGAGGCCCATGATGGCCCTAAATCGCTCACCTGAGATAAATAGGTTGACCCAAGGAACATCTGTACCAATTTATTTTAAAATCTGGCCAGTAGTTTTGAAGAAGATGATTTTTAAAGTTTTCATATTTTTTTTCTTTTTGTTGCCATGGCAACCAGAGTTCTATATGGATCAAGTTTATTTTAGGAACTTTTGTGAAGGTTGACCCAAGGATCATTCCTGCCAAATTTAATCAAATTCTGTCCAGTGGTTTCAGAGGAAATGTTGATTAAAGTTTTCCCTATATACATATAAGGCAAATAAGCCCCGCCCCTGGCGGCCATGCTTTTTACGGATCGGAAAAGTTTTAGCAACTTTGTTAGAGGTTGACCCAAGGAACATCTGTACCAAATTATTTTGAAATCTGGCCAGTAGTTTTGAAGAAGATGATTTTTAAAGTTTTCATTTTTTATTTCTTTTTGTTGCCATGGCAACCAGAGTTTTACATGGATTAAGTTTATTATAGCAACTTTTGTGAAGGTTGACCCAAGGATCATCCCTGCCAAGTTTAATCTAAATCTGTCCAGTGGTTTCAGAGAAGATGTTGTTTAAAGGTTTCTCCATATACATATAAGGCAAATAAGCCCCGCCCCTGGCGGCCATGTTTTTTTATGGATCGGAATAATTTTAGCAACTTTGGTAGAGGTTGTTCCAAGGAACATCTGTACCAATTTATTTTAAAATCTGGCCAGTAGTTTTGAAGAAGATGATTTTCAAAGGTTTCATTTTTTTTTCTTTTTGTTGCCATGGCAACCAGAGTTCTAAATGGATCAAGTTTATTTTAGCAACTTTTGTGAAGGTTGACCCAAGGATCATCCCTGCCAAGTTTAATCAAATTCTGTCCAGTGGTTTCAGAGGAGATGTTGTTTAAAGGTTTCTCTATATACATATAAGGCAAATAAGCCCCGCCCCTGGCAGCCATGTTTTTTTACGGATCGGAATAATTTTGGCAACTTTGGTAGAGGTTGGCCCAAGGAACATCTGTACCAATTTATTTTGAAATCTGGCCAGTAGTTTTGAAGAAGATGATTTTTAAAGTTTTCTTTCTTTTTCTTTTTTTGTTGCCATGGCAACCAGAGTTCTACATGGATCAAGTTTATTTTAGCAACTTTTGTGAAGGTTGACCCAAGGATCATCCCTGCCAAGTTTAATCAAATTCTGTCCAGTGGTTTCAGAGGAGATGTTGTTTAAAGGTTTCTCTATATACATATAAGGCAAATAAGCCCCGCCCCTGGCGGCCATGTGTTTTTACGGATCGGAATAATTTTAGCAACTTTGGTAGAGGTTGACCCAAGGAACATCTGTACCAAATTATTTTGAAATCTGGCCAGTAGTTTTGAAGGAGATGATTTTTAAAGTTTTCTTTCTTTTTCTTTTTGTTGCCATGGCAACCAGAGTTCTTCACGGATCAAGTTTATTTTAGCAACTTTTGTGAAGGTTGACCCAAGGATCATCCCTGCCAAGTTTAATCAAATTCTGTCTAGTGGTTTCAGAGGAGATGTTGTTTAAAGTTTTCTCTATATACATATAAGGCAAATAAGCCCCGCCCCCGGCGGCCATGTTTTTTTACGGATCGGAATAATTTTAGCAACTTTGGTAGAGGTTGACCCAAGGAACATCTGTACCAAATTATTTTGAAATCTGGGCAGTAGTTTTGAAGGAGATGATTTTTAAAGTTTTCAAATTATTTTTCTTTTTGTTGCCATGGCAACCAGAGTTCTTCATGGATCAACTTTATTTTAGCAACTTTTGTAGAGCCTCACCCAAGGAACATTCCTGCCAAGTTTCATTAAATTCTGTCCAGGGGTTTCAGAGGAGATGTCGTTTAAAGTAAATTGTTGACGACGGATGACGCACGACGGACGACGACGGACGCCGGACGAAGGGCGATCACAAAAGCTCACCTTTAGCACTTTGTGCTCAGGTGAGCTAAAAATCAGTTTTGTCTTTCAGTTTTGAAGGAGTCTTTTTTTCCCCCCTTATTCTTTGAATGCTATGACATACATACAAGCGCAGGCGGTATTCATAAAACACCCTAATTTTTTTGTTCAGTGGATCAATAAGCCTAGGACAAGACTTGGTTGTTCAACATGTGACCTTGACCTTTGCAGTACTGACCTCAAAATCATTAGGGCTCTACCATTCTAAAAGTCAAAAGCAACACTTCAAGTTTAAGGTAAAGTCCCTGTAATGGTTTCCACTACATCTTGGACCACTTAACCTCGACCACGATAAACAAGGTACCCTAATGAAACATTAGGAAACCTTAGTTATCTCCATGAAAGGCCATGAGGTCCGAAATGTAGTGGAACCATTAAAGGGACTTTACCTTAAGATCAAAGGATTGATCAGATCTTAACTCATACATGGCTTAGTTAACAGAATAACCTACCAACAACAGAGATATACAAAAGCAAAATGTCCCCTCATTTTCAATGTTGGAGAGCCCCTTTTATTCAAAATGGTATTCCCCCTTCTCTTCAAAGAGGAAGTTACCCTTTTCTTCAAAGTGGGATGGTGGGGCTAAAATAAAACTACTATGCAGAGGTATCTCCTTTGCTGGGATTATTTTAATAATGTAAAAGTCAAAATTATAAACTTTTGTGAAGGTGTCAGTGGAAAAAAACAAATAGAAAAGTAACAGAGGAACATGGTATATGAAAAAAATTTGTGCATGGTTAAATTAACCAACTTTTGTAAATTTACCATGTAACAAATCTGACATTTTCATGTTGCAAGCATTCTGTAAATTTACTGAGTCTTACAAATTTACATTGTAATGAATGTGTACGTTTGTGTGTCTAAACCAATAACAGTTTTATTATGTTGATAAATGTCCTTATTCAATTATTTAATAATATGAACACAAACTGAACAATCGGTATGTAGCTAGGTTATTTTTTGTATGAATAGGACTTATGAACAAAAAAAAAAAAAAATAAAGATTGAAACCTGAAGAAGTTAATGTACAAAAAGCATGAATATCAAGAACTACAGCCAAAGTTAATATCCTTAGAATTTCAGCAAATAAGTCTTCAATAAGTGAGAACAATTCAGACGTATAAAAACTATCACTTAGAGCTGCTTTGTGTTGTTTTATAGGTTTCAGAATATTCATGTACAAATTCATAACTTGATGAAATATTAATTTCCTGAAATAAATTTATATGAAAGAATGGATTTTTGCTTTGCTACAATATAATATGCGCAAACAGAAAAGATCCTGATAAGACAGCTCCTGCAAGGATTTGTCTGATCAGGGTCTTTTCTGTTTAACAAGGCATCAAAACATGCCTATATGAGGCTAAGGGATAAAAAAAAGTGTAAGTCAATGTCAGAAATGTTATACCTTCCTTAGTACTGATTTAACTGGTTTAACTTATCTTACCATTCTGAATTTTGACAGGTAATATATTTGCTGAAAACTGGAGGTAGTAAATAAATGAAAATAAAAGATTGTGAGAAATTCATCACAAACTAAGATGTTTTTGTTCAAATCCAAAGGTTGTATTAACAAAACATTTATCTTGCATATGGAATCATTGTAAAACTAATTCTTAACATGTATGACTGTATTATGTGCTACATGGAGTTTGTCAACCTGCCATGAACCCAAATCAAAATGAACACAATTTCAGTTGGATAAAATAGAACATGATTACCAGCGCTAGTTCAAAGTTTAATTTTCACTGACTGATTAATCATACTTAATGTGACTGATATTTTCTAGCATAAAATCTATTTAGCCAGGAAGATCTTGCTGTTCTGTATGCCATACAGTTGTTTATGAACAGGTAACATGTTTATGATATAACTAGCTTTGCTTTTAATATGCATATGCAAAAATCTGACATCCAAATAAAGAAGCTTCTCCATGAAGATAAAAAGCAGAGGTGAAGAATAAAGTGCACGTGGGAAGAATTCATAAGCATGCTCTCAATGAAACTTAATGAAACAAGAGGGCCATGATGGCCCTGAATCGCTCACCTGAGTACCATTGCTTCAACTGATGTCAAGGTTTTTAAACAGACAAGGATTCTGATATAACTTAATCTAAAACATTTTACCCCTGACAATACTACACACCAAATATCTAAGCAATGGGCCATATGGTTTCAGAGAAGACTTGGGCGCAGGGTCATTTATCACCGTAGGGCCAAGACTTTGAAAATCTTTGTAATGAACCATTAGATGCTACTACATACCAAAAATCTTAGCTCTAGGCCTTATTGATTCATAGACGAAGATTTTTTAAGATTTTCCTATTTAACTCTATGTAAAACAAGTGACCCCTGGTGTGGGGTCATTTATCACCATTGGGCTATGATTTGTACAATCTTGGTAGTGGCCCATAAGATGATGCTACATACCAAATATCTAAGCTCTAGGCCTTATGCATTCATGGAAGAAGATTTTTTAAGATTTTCCTATATAACTCTATGTAAAACAAGTGACCCCTGGTGCGGGGTCATTTATCACCATGGGCTATGATTTGTACAATCTTGGTAGTGGCCCATAAGATGATGCTTCATACCAAATATCTAAGCTCTAGGCCTTATGCATTAATGGAAGAAGATTTTTTAAGATTTTCCTATATAACTCTATGTAAAACAAGTGACCCCTGGTGCGGGGTCATTTATCACCATAGGGCTATGATTTGTACAATCTTGGTAGTGGCCCATAAGATGATGCTACATACCAAATATCTAAGCTCTAGGCCTTATGGATTCATAGAAGAAGATTTTTTAAGATTTTTCTATATAACTCTATGTAAAACAAGTGACCCCTGGTGCGGGGTCATTTATCACCATAGGGCTATGATTTATACAATCTTGGTAGTGGCCCATAAGATGATGCTACATACCAAATATCTAAGCTCTAGGCCTTGCAGTTTTGCAGAAGAAGATTTTCAAAGTTTGCATTTTTAAAATCTATTTTTAGCTCCTGTGACCTAATTATGCAATGGACCAGAACCATTTATACAACTTTAGTAGAGCTTCATCCAAGGAACATTCCTGCAAAATATTTTTCAAATTGGCCAAGCCGTTTAGGAGGAGATGTTGTTTGAAGCAATTGTTGACGCCGGACGCACGGACGCACGCACGGACGCACGCACGGACGACGGACGACGGACGCCGGACAAAAGGCGATCAGAAAAGCTCACCTTGAGCACGTTGTGCTCATGTGAGCTAAAAAAAGGGAATGGAAAAAAGAAGATGACAAAAATGGCCCTTGTTTAACGCTTGGATTTATCATCCTGTCAACAGTATTACAGTGATAAGGGAAAGGATAGAGTACTTTCACACTGCCATAACATACCATAGACAAAAGGTAAGACACCATACCAAGACACATTATCCTGATACTGGGCCTTTGAGTCCTTGAACTACCCATATGTTGTGTGCCAAACAAGAGAGATATACCAGTACCATTTTAAACAAGGTTACTATCAAACCCACAACCACCTGGTTACATGGTGGATGTTCTAACCACTTAGCTACAAGGACTGGTAAAATTGACCGTAACATTTGCTGCATTTTAATTATGTCCATCAAACTCATATTCAAACAAACAAAAATCTGGTGCAATATAATGCAGTCAACATCATTAGCATACCCTGACTTAATATGGTCATTTTGAATAGTTTTCACCCAGTTTAGTTCTTTAGTATTATTTTTTACATTTACCATCTGCACACAAAATATATTGTTTGAACCAGACTAAAAACCCAAATCCTTATAACTGAAATTTTATTGAGTCCGAAATGTGTCAGTAACAGTGTCACTGTGTACCTTTAGAGTTTTAGACTTAATGGGAACTTTCATCACAAACTATGAGTTGACTGACTTGACTTTTTGAGTTTACCGTCGCTTCAACAGTATTTCAGTCATATAGCGACGTCCAGCTAATTACAGGTGGAGGAAGACCCCGAATGCACGGAGGCATCCGGGCAGAACCACCTACCTACAGCAAGTCAGCTGGAAGGCTTCATCACATGAAAATCCAAATGACCCTGCCGGAATTCGAACCCACATGGTGAGGGGCCCCATGTGGTGAGGGGCTGAGTGAGTGTTAAAGTCAGCGACTTTACCCTCTCAATCACTGAGGCCCCCCACAAACTATAATCATTAATAATATTTTTAGTTACCACAAAAACAGAATGATGTCTCCTTTCAGTACAGTACAGTTGGACACAAAATAGCACCATTATCAACTCTTGACCTTTCTGTGTGACCTTGACAAAAAGATAAATGCCTAAAACCATTGTCCTACATAGCAACTCACAGATATTGACATTTGTATTCAGGGTTTTTTGGTGTTTTTTTTTTTTTTCTTTTTTCAAGAATACACCAGGGATTCTAAAGATAAAGAGTGTATACAATTCGTAAGCATAAGATTGACCAAAAGACAGACTGACATCTAGACCAAAAACAAGAGCCTTTCCCCAGCCTCTCAAAAAGTCTTGGCTCATACATTCTATAACAACTGTGCCATATAAGAGATAAATCATACATGAATTTAATGACTGCAGATAAGGATTTTATGATCGGTGAGAGAAGCTGAAAACAAAATCAAACTCAGCGAAAAAAAAAAAAAATCAATGCCCTAAATGGTTTGTACATCTGTTCAGTTACATTAAAAGATTCGGTCAGATTATCAACAGAAAAAGCAATTTTTCAAAATTATGATCAATTAATGATATACAATTCTAATCACTAATGGAAATACTTTAGGTTGTCGGGTTTTTTTCCATCCGGCTCTAAAACCAAATTTGCTGAACTCTTTAAATAGTGCAAAATCTTTTTTTTCTTTCTTTTTGTCAAGTCTCATTTTACCTAGAAATTATTTATAGTATCACAATACAATCAGATAGCCATAAAACAGAACAATATTAAAAGCAGGTACATACTGTTTAGTCAGGTTTCTGGTATCACACAACGGGTTAATGTTGTCCTTGCAGCGTTGGTGAAGCCTGTAGCCACACGTCTGGCAGCGG